>JACCGJ010005467.1:0-39022 GCA_013407085.1 Atriophallophorus winterbourni
ATGAGGACAATTCACGGTAGTAAGATATTCTCGAAGTTTGATCTTGCGAATGCATATTTGCAAATACCACTCGAAGAGAAGTCAAAACCACTGACGACAATCAATACTCCATGGGGTTTATTTCAATTCAATTTCCCCCCATTCGGATCGCATTTGTCTTCAGGCATATTTCAATCGGCAATTGATAAGGTGATCCAAGGCCTACCAGTAGTCCGAGCCTACCAGGACGATCTTATTATCTACCAGAGAACGCATGAGGAACACGATCAAAGACTATTGGCAGTGATAGAACGATTTACAGCTAAAAACGTAGCAATCAAGCCCTAAAAATGTGTGTTCCGAGTCAATGAACTACGATTTCTGGGCTACGTGATAGATTCCAAAGGATACCGACCAGATCCTACTCGACACGATGCACTTGCTAATGTGCAATCACCAAGTGACCAATGTAAACTGCGATCAATCTTGGGTTGTCTTCAATAATACTCACGATTTATACCGAATTTCGCAGCCCGGGCACAACCGCTATTTCTTGCTCAGCATGCAGAACAGAGGGATTGGAATGATGAACTGGAGTCAGTGTTGCGCACCTTGAATCAAGCTATCGTGGACCGACCAGTACTGGTGGCGTTTTCGCCTATAAAACCCACCACTTTGATCACAGATGCATCGGACTTCGAAATTGGTGCTGTGTTTGAACAGAAAGGGTTCCCGATCATCTGTATTTCCCAATTGTTGAACCAAGCAGAACGAGGATACTTACAAACGCAAAAGGAGGCACTGACGATATTCTGGGCGGTCAAGCGACTTCACATATATCTATTCGGAATACGATTTCAGATTGTCACGGACCACCAAGCTCTGCAATTCCTATTCAATTCAAAGAAATCGCTTGCCAAAGCTACGGCCCCGATGTTACAAAGATGGAGTATCTAACTTGCAGGATACGATTATGAGATTGTCCATAGAGCATGAAAAGATATTCCGCAGGCCGAATTCCTGTCCAGGCACGCAAAACATTCTCCAGCGGAAGCATGCTGTCTCATCTCCCAATCATGTGCCGTCTCCCGTGAGCAACTACGAAAATTCACGAAGAAGTACTATTCAACAGTTATGTCAGCCATACGGAACGGTTGGCGTCCAGATGTGCGGAAGAAATACCTACGCCTGAGCTACTGATACAACCGGACGCTGTGATTTGTCGGGGAGACCGATTGCTAATCCCGCCACCGTTGAGGAAGCCTGTCTTGGACGATCTACATAAGGGCCATATGGTCAATAAAATATGGAATCGTTGGCACGGCAAAATGTTTGGTGGCCAAAAATTGATGCCGACATCAGAAGTACAGCTATGAACTGCGAGGCATGCCTGCAGAAAATCAATTCACGCCTAAGGGACTGGACACCATGGCCCGACAGTTACCTTTACTGGCAACGAATCCATGCAGATTATTGTGGACCGTTTTTGAGAAAGAACTTCGCACTTCTGATCACCGACTCGTAATCCAAGTGGCCATAATTCTTTCTGACAACCACAGCAACGACGGCGTTCACAATGAGAGCTCTAATGAAGTGTTTCAGCCGTGAAGGACTGACAATGGTGCCCAATTCTGTTCCAATGAAATGAAGGAATGGCTCGATAGCATCGGGTGCCGACACTCATGAACTGCTCCGCGGCATCCATGTTCCAATTACGCTGCAGAGAATCTTGTGAGTGCTATTCACTCAGCCAATAATGGGAGCTTCAAAGCCGTGGACGTATTCATTGATAACTTTCTACTGCAAAACTGTAATGCCGTTCATTGCACGACTAGAGAGAGCTCAACCAAGATGTTGAAATTCAGGACACTCCGAACTTCCCTACACCGATTGGATTCGAGTGATGTGATTCATTTCAGAGGAAAGGACTTGGGACCCGCTCATGGCATCGTCACGCGACAGATCGGAAATTCAATGATTGAGATCACTGACCTAAATGATGCAAGTGTGCACCAACGTCACAAATGTCAAGTACAATTCGAACGGTCAGTAGAGGAAAACATCAATGAGGAATCAACGCATCAACCAATACCAAGTGTGAAACCTCAGAAGTCAACTGCTCTTAGAAGGTCTGCGAGGTTGGCGAATCGGAACAACGCAACAATTTCGAGGGGGGAAGGTTGTGGTGTGGTTCCGCAAATCCTACCCACCATGATGCAAGCCGAGCCGGTTGGTTGTGATGATTGTTGGAATAATAATCAATACTAATCAATAATTCAAATTCTCGTTGTTAGAGTTGCATTAATTAATACATACTGTAGTTTGTGTGAGCGTGGTTTGTTCTCACTGACATTCTTGGGATGCTTATTCATTTCAATATAATTCAAACTATTACAATGACGATGCTCTGTCGACATCGAAGGCAACTCTTGGTCCATAGTTGAATGTATTTATGCATGTCAGACCAAACATAACAAGAGTAAATCATCTTTCGTGTAGCTTTTACACCGGGGTGTGATAAACCATGTATATGCTCAAAATTGACTTGACAATTGTACGGGCTTTACCAGTAGACATGTCGCAAATCAGATAAGAATTAGAATAATGTATCAGCATACGGCGGATTTTACCTGATTGGGAAGTGAAGTGCGGATTTATTACATGGTCATTTTGCAGCCAAAATGCTAAATATTCAAAGTCCTTTCTGAGCCGGTCGATGACACTTAACTGAATCCACGTTTCACGAGTCGAAAAGATATCAACTATCGCTCGTGATTTGTGAGATATGAACCAGATTACGTATTTCTCGAGGCGGATATCGGTCCAGTGGTGCAGCAAGAGCAAGCCATAGGTGCTTGTCATGAGCCATACTGTTAAATCACGGCCTTCAAGCAAATATCTGAAATGTCGTATCGCATAATAGATAGCCAGTCACTCAAAATAGAACGTTCTGTATCGAGTTTGAGCTGGTTGGAGACGACAAGGAATGCAAGAGTGTGGCATGGTGATATTTCTACTTCTTGTTGAAAAACTGCGCCAACTGCTTTTTTGTAATGCATGTCTAGCAGGAGACAACCGAGAATAGGGGTTTGACGATAGATATATCAGTGAAGAGACTTTGCTTAGTGCAGATATGAGTTAGTCCGAGGAATTTGATGGCTGTGACTGTAAATGTGAATCTCACATTTAAGTTTGGTAAATTTTGGCCTGCCCGGATTCCAATTTTTTGTGCTTCCATCGAATTGTACACATTTATTGTTTGTTGATAACATTTACTTTTCTAAAAGATTCCTTACTTCGTACTTCCTCTTCTTATTCTTGATGCGCGGTACGTTCAACTTGATTGTATTTACCACGCTCCGATAAATATCATTACGAATTTTTCCAATTCCTTGAATTTGCAGTAAAATAGAATAACTATTTTACTATATTATTGATATTTTTCTGATTAATTACGCCAGTAATAAAATCAGCTTGTATTTTTCTACTGAACTATCACTACTCACCTTTTACCGATAGATATGAGTTCAAAAAATACCTGCCTCAACGGAAAATGTGGCTAAATGTTGGCTAAGGGCATCGAGTGCACAGCTTGCAAGCGTTGGGCTCACCGTAGCTGCTCAGGCATGCATAAATCTCACTACGGGATTTATGCAAAATACCGTTGGTTGCAGTGGTATTGTACCGGCTGTCACGAGGCTGCCACGGACGCCGCTTGCCAAAAGCCAAAGAATAGCGTGACGTCGCGAAGCTCGTCAGTTTTTGCAGCCGCCTAAACGTATGCATCTGTGGTGAGAGCAAATATAAGTTCTGAGACTACAGCAGGCAACGCTATAGCGCACAAATCTAGCCGGCTGCAATGTTCTTCCAAGCAAGCTACCTCTCCTAAGGTGATAAATAGAGCCAGGACTTCAAGAAAGCATGCTATCAAAAAGGCGGAAAAAGGGCATCTCGTGAAAATGTAGACGTAGCTATCCAGTTACCTAGTCCTTCAAAGCAAGCTTCCTCTCCAAAGATCGTAAAGGTAGCTCAAACTCTAAAAAAACGTACCAAGCAAGGTAAAGCCCATACTCAACGAAAGCAACATGGAAATGTTGCTGGGTCACCCGAGCTGTATAAAATTATCCAGGAATTAAACGGGTTGCGTAAGCAAGTTGAGTCACTTAACGGCACTTCTTATTATTCTTCAAAAACTAGAACCCGAAATGTTCTAGTTTTTAATCGAGCGGAGCCTTTTATTAGTGAATCAAAAAGTCGAAGAGATTTTGATCGCAGATGTATTGGCGATCTTATCCGGATGGTAGGTCTGAAGCCTTCTACTCCCACGGTGCGAGTTCATCGTGTGGGTAGATGGAAAATGGACAACCGGCCTCGACCGATCCTAGTCGAATTCAAATTTCAGGCGGATCGCGATGTGTTTTTGTCTAAGGCGGAACACATAATAACGCCATTCGGATTGCATGTGTCCTCAGGCATATTCCAATCGGCAATTGATAAGGTGATCCAAGGCCTACCAGGAGTCCGAGCCTACCAGGACGATCTTATTATCTACGGAAGAACGCATGAGGAACACGACCAAAGACTATTGGCACTGATGGAACGACTTGCAGCTAAAAACGTAGCAATCAAGCCGTCAAAATGCGTGTTCCGAGTCAATGAACTACAATTTCTTGGCTACGTGATAGATTCCAAAGGATACCGACCAGATCCTACTCGATACGATGCACTTGCTAATGTGCAATCACCAAGTGACCAATGCAAACTGCGATCAATCATGGGTTGCCTTCAATACTACTCACGATTTATTCCGAATTTCGCAGCCCGGGCACAACCGCTATTTCTTGCTCAGCATGCAGAAAAGTGGGAATGGAATGATGAACTGGAGTCAGTGTTGCGCACCTTGATTCAAGCTATCGTGGACCGACCAGTACTGGTGGCGTTTTCGCCTATAAAACCCACCACTTTGATCACAGATGCATCGGACGTCGGAATTGGTGCTGTGTTGGAGCAGGAAGGGTTCCCGATCATCTGTATATCCCGATTGTTGAACCAAGCAGAACGAGGATACTCACAAACGCAAAAGGAGGCGCTGGCGATATTCTGGGCTGTCAAGCGACTTCACAAATATCTATTCGGAATACGATTCCAGATTGTCACGGACCACCAAGCTCTGCAATTCTTATTCAATCCAAAGAAATCGCTTGCCAAAGCTACGGCCTCGATGTTACAAAGATGGAGTATCTACCTTGCAGGATACGATTATGAGATTGTCCATAGAGCAGGAAAAGATATTCCGCAGGCCGACTTCCTGTCCAGGCACGCAAAACTTTCTCCAGCGGAAGCATGCTGTCTCATCTCCCAATCATGTGCCGTTTCCCGTGAGCAACTACGAACGTTCACGAAGAAGTACTATTTAACAGTTATGTCAGCCATACGGAACGGTTGGCGTCCAGATGTGCGGAAGAAATACCTACGCCTTTACCAGATCCGTGATGAGCTACTGATACAACCGGACGGTGTGATTTGTCGGGGAGACCGATTGCTCATCCCGCCACCGTTGAGGAAGCCTGTCTTGGACGATCTACATAAGGGCCATATGGGCATTGGAAAAATGAAATCGTTGGCACGGCAAGAGGTTTGGTGGCCAGAAATTGATGCCGACATCAGAAGTACAGCTATGAACTGCGAGGCTTGCCTGCACAAAATCAATTCACGCCCAAGGGACTGGACACCATGGCCCGACAGTTACCTTCCCTGGCAACGAATCCATGCAGATTATTGTGGACCGTTTTTGGGAAAGTACTTCGCACTTGTGATCACCGACTCGTATTCCAAGTGGCCAGAAGTCTTTCTGACAACCACAGCAACGACGGCGTTCACAATGCAAGCTCTAAGGAAGTGTTTCAGCCGTGAAGGAATCCCACAAGTACTTATCACTGACAATGGTGCCCAATTCTGTTCCAATGAAATGAAGGAATGGCTGGATAGCATCGGGTGCCGACACTTACGAACTGCTCCGCGGCATCCATGTTCCAATGGCGCTGCAGAGAATCTTGTGAAAACTATCAAGAGTGCTATTCACTCAGCCAATCCTGGGAGCTTCCAAGCCTTGGACGTATTCATTGATAACTTTCTACTGCAATACCGTAATGCCGTCCATTGCACGACCAGAGAGAGCCCAGCCAAGTTGTTCAAATCCAGGACACTCCGAACTTCCCTACACCGAATGGATTCGAGTGATGTGACTTATTTCAGAGGAAACGACTTGAGACCCGCTCATGGCATCGTCACGCGACAAATCGGAAATTCAATGATTGAAATCACTGACCTGAAGGATGCAAGTGTGCACCAACGTCACAAAAGTCAAGTACAATTCGAAAGGTCAGTAGAGGAAAACATCAATCAGGAATCAACGCATCAACCAGAACCAAGTGTGAAACCTCAGGAGTCAACTGCTCTTAGAAGGTCTGCGAGGTTGGCGAATCGGAACAACGCAACAATTTCGAGGGGGGAAGGTTGTGGTGTGGTTCCGCAAATCCTACCCACCATGATGCAAGCCGAGCCGGTTGGTTGTGATGATTGTTGGAATAATAATCAATACTAATCAATAATTCAAATTCTCGTTGTTAGAGTTGCATTAATTAATACATACTGTAGTTTGTGTGAGCGTGGTTTGTTCTCACTGACATTCTTGGGATGCTTATTCATTTCAATATAATTCAAACTATTACAATGACGATGCTCTGTCGACATCGAAGGCAACTCTTGGTCCATAGTTGAATGTATTTATGCATGTCAGACCAAACATAACAAGAGTAAATCATCTTTCGTGTAGCTTTTACACCGGGGTGTGATAAACCATGTATATGCTCAAAATTGACTTGACAATTGTACGGGCTTTACCAGTAGACATGTCGCAAATCAGATAAGAATTAGAATAATGTATCAGCATACGGCGGATTTTACCTGATTGGGAAGTGAAGTGCGGATTTATTACATGGTCATTTTGCAGCCAAAATGCTAAATATTCAAAGTCCTTTCTGAGCCGGTCGATGACACTTAACTGAATCCACGTTTCACGAGTCGAAAAGATATCAACTATCGCTCGTGATTTGTGAGATATGAACCAGATTACGTATTTCTCGAGGCGGATATCGGTCCAGTGGTGCAGCAAGAGCAAGCCATAGGTGCTTGTCATGAGCCATACTGTTAAATCACGGCCTTCAAGCAAATATCTGAAATGTCGTATCGCATAATAGATAGCCAGTCACTCAAAATAGAACGTTCTGTATCGAGTTTGAGCTGGTTGGAGACGACAAGGAATGCAAGAGTGTGGCATGGTGATATTTCTACTTCTTGTTGAAAAACTGCGCCAACTGCTTTTTTGTAATGCATGTCTAGCAGGAGACAACCGAGAATAGGGGTTTGACGATAGATATATCAGTGAAGAGACTTTGCTTAGTGCAGATATGAGTTAGTCCGAGGAATTTGATGGCTGTGACTGTAAATGTGAATCTCACATTTAAGTTTGGTAAATTTTGGCCTGCCCGGATTCCAATTTTTTGTGCTTCCATCGAATTGTACACATTTATTGTTTGTTGATAACATTTACTTTTCTAAAAGATTCCTTACTTCGTACTTCCTCTTCTTATTCTTGATGCGCGGTACGTTCAACTTGATTGTATTTACCACGCTCCGATAAATATCATTACGAATTTTTCCAATTCCTTGAATTTGCAGTAAAATAGAATAACTATTTTACTATATTATTGATATTTTTCTGATTAATTACGCCAGTAATAAAATCAGCTTGTATTTTTCTACTGAACTATCACTACTCACCTTTTACCGATAGATATGAGTTCAAAAAATACCTGCCTCAACGGAAAATGTGGCTAAATGTTGGCTAAGGGCATCGAGTGCACAGCTTGCAAGCGTTGGGCTCACCGTAGCTGCTCAGGCATGCATAAATCTCACTACGGGATTTATGCAAAATACCGTTGGTTGCAGTGGTATTGTACCGGCTGTCACGAGGCTGCCACGGACGCCGCTTGCCAAAAGCCAAAGAATAGCGTGACGTCGCGAAGCTCGTCAGTTTTTGCAGCCGCCTAAACGTATGCATCTGTGGTGAGAGCAAATATAAGTTCTGAGACTACAGCAGGCAACGCTATAGCGCACAAATCTAGCCGGCTGCAATGTTCTTCCAAGCAAGCTACCTCTCCTAAGGTGATAAATAGAGCCAGGACTTCAAGAAAGCATGCTATCAAAAAGGCGGAAAAAGGGCATCTCGTGAAAATGTAGACGTAGCTATCCAGTTACCTAGTCCTTCAAAGCAAGCTTCCTCTCCAAAGATCGTAAAGGTAGCTCAAACTCTAAAAAAACGTACCAAGCAAGGTAAAGCCCATACTCAACGAAAGCAACATGGAAATGTTGCTGGGTCACCCGAGCTGTATAAAATTATCCAGGAATTAAACGGGTTGCGTAAGCAAGTTGAGTCACTTAACGGCACTTCTTATTATTCTTCAAAAACTAGAACCCGAAATGTTCTAGTTTTTAATCGAGCGGAGCCTTTTATTAGTGAATCAAAAAGTCGAAGAGATTTTGATCGCAGATGTATTGGCGATCTTATCCGGATGGTAGGTCTGAAGCCTTCTACTCCCACGGTGCGAGTTCATCGTGTGGGTAGATGGAAAATGGACAACCGGCCTCGACCGATCCTAGTCGAATTCAAATTTCAGGCGGATCGCGATGTGTTTTTGTCTAAGGCGGAACACATAACTAACGCCATTCGGATTGCATGTGTCCTCAGGCATATTCCAATCGGCAATTGATAAGGTGATCCAAGGCCTACCAGGAGTCCGAGCCTACCAGGACGATCTTATTATCTACGGAAGAACGCATGAGGAACACGACCAAAGACTATTGGCACTGATGGAACGACTTGAAGCTAAAAACGTAGCAATCAAGCCGTCAAAATGCGTGTTCCGAGTCAATGAACTGCAATTTCTTGGCTACGTGATAGATTCCAAAGGATACCGACCCGATCCTACTCGATACGATGCACTTGCTAATGTGCAATCACCAAGTGACCAATGCAAACTACGATCAATCATGGGTTGCCTTCAATACTACTCACGATTTATTCCGAATTTCGCAGCCCGGGCACAACCGCTATTTCTAGCTCAGCATGCAGAAAAGTGGGAATGGAATGATGAACTGGAGTCAGTGTTGCGCACCTTGATTCAAGCTATTGTGGACCGACCAGTACTGGTGGCGTTTTCGCCTATAAAACCCACCACTTTGATCACAGATGCATCGGACGTCGGAATTGGTGCTGTGTTGGAGCAGGAAGGGTTCCCGATCATCTGTATATCCCGATTGTTGAAACAAGCAGAACGAGGATACTCACAAACGCAAAAGGAGGCGCTGGCGATATTCTGGGCGGTCAAGCGACTTCACAAATATCTATTCGGAATACGATTCCAGATTGTCACGGACCACCAAGCTCTGCAATTCTTATTCAATCCAAAGAAATCGCTTGCCAAAGCTGCGGCCTCGATGTTACAAAAATGGAGTATCTACCTTGCAAGATACGATTATGAGATTGTCCATAGAGCAGGGAAAGATATTCCGCAGGCCGACTTCCTATCCAGGCACGCAAAACTTTCTCCAGCGGCAGCATACTGTTTCATCTCCCAATCATGTGCCGTTTTCCGTGAGCAACTACGAACGTTCACGAAGAAGTACTATTCAACAGTCATGTCAGCCATACGGAACGGTTGGCGTCCAGATGTGCGGAAGAAATACCTACGCCTTTACCAGATCCGTGATGAGCTACTGATACAACCGGACGGTGTGATTTGTCAGGGAGACCGATTGGTCATCCCGCCACCGTTGAGGAAGCCTGTCTTGGACGATCTACATAAGGGCCATATGGGCATCGAAAAAAATGAAATCGTTGGCACGGCAAGAGGTTTGGTGGCCAGAAATTGATGCCGACATCAGAAGTACAGCTATGAACTGCTATGCTTGCTTGCACAAAATCAATTCACGCCCAAGGGACTGGACACCATGGCCCGACAGTTACCTTCCCTGGCAACGAATCCATGCAGATTATTGTGGACCGTTTTTGGGAAAGTACTTCGCACTTGTGATCACCGACTCGTATTCCAAGTGGCCAGAAGTCTTTCTGACAACCACAGCAACAAAGGCGTTCACAATGCAAGCTCTAATTAGGTGTTTCAGCCGTGAAGGAATCCCTCAAGTACTTATCACTGACAATGGTGCCCAATTCTGTTCCAATGAAATGAAGGAATGGCTGGATAGCATCGGGTGCCGACACTTACGAACTGCTCCGCGGCATCCATGTTCCAATGGCGCTGCAGAGAATCTTGTGAAAACTATCAAGAGGGCTATTCACTCAGCCAATCCTGAAAGCTTCCAAGCCTTGGACGTATTCATTGATAACTTTCTACTGCAATACCGTAATGCCGTCCATTGCACGACCAGAGAGAGCCCAGCCAAGTTGTTCAAATCCAGGACACTCCGAACTTCCATACACCGAATGGATTCGAGTGATGTGACTTATTTCAGAGGAAACGACTTGAGACCCGCTCATGGATTCGTCACGCGACAAATCGGAAATTCAATGATTGAGATCACTGACCTAAAGGATGCAAGTGTGCACCAACGTCACAAAAGTCAAGTACAATTCAAAAGTTCAGTAGAGGAAAACATCAATCAGGAATCGACGCATCAACCAGAACCAAGTGTGAAACCTCAGGAGCCAACTTCTCTTAGAAGGTCTGCGAGGTTGGCGAATCGGAACAACGCAACAATTTCGAGGGGGGAAGGTTGTGGTGTGGTTCCGCAAATCCTACCCACCATGATGCAAGCCGAGCCGGTTGGCTGTGATGATTGTTTGAATAATAATCAATACTAATCAATAATTCCGTAATTCAAAATTCTCGTTGTAAGAGCTGCATTAATTAATACATACTGTAGTTCGTGTGAGCGTGGTTTGTTCTCACTTACATTCTTGGGCTGCTTATTCAATTCAATATAATTCAATATTACTCTAGGGCAGAGTTATCACCCGGTATTTTCATGCCACTTCGTGCGCAGTAGGACATACGGTGAAATAAAACTCACCAGAGAGTTAGATTTCATCGGCCTGCTTAAGGCAATCTACATGTTTGATGAGATACGTCACGATTTTCTCTAGTCAGATTTTTACATTGTCAGCTTCAGTTAAAACATTGGTATCTTTGATCTTTCGGTTTTCGACGTACTATAGCATTTTTAACTTCGGTATTGTCATACATTGAATTTCCTGTGAATCTTGTAGCTATTTCTCGGTCTAAAATAATTTCTACGTATCAAATAAAATAACTAATGTCCATACATCGTAATGACGTACGACATTATGGTACTGAAGTAAAATATTATCTACATAATTGGCCACTTCACGAAAGTTACTTATGTAGCTATCTAGATTGCATTCTTGCGTGATTTTACCATACTTTTGCCAAACATTTTAGTAAGCAATACGTCAGGGAGTTCGGTAATGTTTCCATCCAATACTCTCTAGTGACGTTTCAATTTCATTGGAACTAAACAATGATCCATGGTTGGTTACAAATATTTGAGGTTACCGTTCATAAATGAATCATGCCATAATGCTCGTCATTGTCAAACATTTGTTGATAAGGCTGTTCGCTTTGTATAGATGCACTTATTCATAATTTTCGCGAGAAATGACGAAGTGTAAACTGAAGTTATTGGTTATTACTCTAGGGCAGAGTTATCAACCGGTATTTTCATGCCACTTCGTGCGCAGTAGGACATACGGTGAAATAAAACTCACCAGAGAGTTAGATTTCATCGGCCTGCTTAAGGCAATCTACATGTTTGATGAGATACGTCACGATTTTCTCTAGTCAGATTTTTACATTGTCAGCTTCAGTTAAAACATTGGTATACAAATAGATGAAAATCATCCCATGTCCATTAAAATAAACCTCCAACATTGTTGTTTTCAACAATGCGCAGCACTGGAAAGTGGATAGTTTGCGAAGTGCATCATGGGCTGTATAATCAGTAAAACAGACGTATCTTGGGAAACAATAGAAAAATGAATACACAAGATATCCATATTAAGTTCCTGTAATAAACTATCCAACACCAAAGCTGATTAGAACCTCACTGAGACACGATAAAGCAGTGACAGAAAGTATCATTAAATTTACATCGCTGATTTTTCTATGTATATGTGAAACAGTATTAGGATTAGATAAATGTTAAATGTGTAGTACTTGAATGTAATTAGACCATAGCTATATGTCCAAGTGAAATTCAAACTAATTTTTCAATAAGTCAGACGTACGTTAGTGTAGTGAATGTTTACAGCACTCACTACATTTGTTTGCCAATCCAGTACTTCGTTACTCATTTCAAATCGGTTTATTGTATCAGAGGTTTAATCGTATTTGCCGATACGGTTTCACATCGCTTCGATCTTACTAGTTGATTATATTGGAGCTGTACTCGTCAAAGTGATAGTTGATCACTTTAAACAACAGCCTAATAATCGAACTTCATTCTGCTTAGATTGGAACTCGAGCTAAGTTTTCTAAACCACACCAAGGTCACCATTGTGGATTGTGCCAATTGAGACCTGTTAATTCTGAAGATCCTTTAAATATTTGCCTAATCTCTTATATAGATTACATTCATTCTGTATTTCAAAACTCTGTATTGTTCTTCGATTCTTGGAAACGAAATTGATCTTTCGGTTTTCGACGTACTATAGCATTTTTAACTTCGGTATTGTCATACATTGAATTTCCTGTGAATCTTGTAGCTATTTCTCGGTCTAAAATAATTTCTACGTATCAAATAAAATAACTAATGTCCATACATCGTAAGGACGTACGACATTAAGGTACTGAAGTATAATATTATCTACATACTTGGCCACTTCACGGATGTTACTTATGTAGCTATCTAGATTGCATTCTTGCGTGATTTTACCATACTTTTGCCAAACATTTTAGTAAGCAATACGTCAGGGAGTTCGGTAATGTTTCCATCCAATACTCTCTTGTGACGTTTCAATTTCATTGGAACTAAACAATGATCTATGGTTGGTTACAAATATTTGAGGTTACCGTTCATAAATGAATCATGCCATAATGCTCGTCATTGTCAAAAATATTTGTGACGAGTTCAAATCAAAATCATCTGGAATTGGAGTAAAATATGGTTTTAAAAACGGTTCTTTTTTAAACACATAAAAGTTTTGCATTACAAACACATGTGTTTCCAGGGCATTTAATTCTTCTGTTTGTAAATATTCTTGTGCAATCTTGCTCAAAAATTCACTGATGTGTGTCTCATATCATTATCTGAACCATGCAAGCAAACGTCCTACGGTATAGTGCACCATAATTCATATCGCTCAACCCACTCCTCCATTCCCGATTGCTTGAAATGCACGTACGATTTCATCAAGATTGAAATTTGCATACCGAATCCGATTTTTAAAATAGAAGATTTATGATTTGATCACTATATCATGTTAGCCGATGTGATTATGCATTGCCCTTGATTAATGCACTCTCGTGCCCTAGGTGGCAAGATATTCCATGTGATCGTTACAACCGTTGCATCGAAACCACTTGCATAATAAAGAATAGGCTTTTTTCAGTCTAATTAAAGTAGCGGAGTTACTTTTAGCGAAGAAATTATTAAAGGTAATTTCGGAATACACCCAAGGTGTGTTGTCTTAAGTTATTTGCGTCTATTTGCACATCAACGCAAATGTTGCCCTCGCAAATGCATGTCGGAAAAAAATACACAAAGAAAAAAATCTACAGCACGCATATGCAAGTGGAAGCATTCGGTTTAAAGTTGAATTTGTTTTAATGCGATTTTAGTTAGTTTCACTACATAGCATTTCTTCACGAGAGAATACCACTTGATTGCGCTTTATAACATTGATAATAACGATATGAATGTGTTAAGATTCAGAATTTATGGTGGAAAGCCAATTACCCGTATGAACCTTTATTATATATGTATCAAATTAAAATAAATCACGCGTTCATGGTTCAATTCATGATATTGGGTGCAGGAGTAAACATAAATCTAAGTTCGATTGATCTATCTTTGAAGCTATCGATTCATGCCAGCGACAATAGGCACCATTAGTCATATATGCAAGAAACTTAAACCGTTATATTGCCCAAGGTGTCTGTTTTTATGATGCTGAGTTAACCCAAATTCCTTTTCCATTAGGAGCGCTTTTAATAAATTATGGAATATCTATGTTTTCATTTTAGTCATAATGGATTGCCCTATTTGTTTTGGCAAAAATGTAAACGCAAGTCACAATTTATCAAATTCATTAAGGTATCTGAAAGTATATGGACAGTATAACATCGCTGATCAAAATTGTGATAATATAGGCCAATCGAGCCGAGACCGTAGAAAAGTATTCATCCACTTTTGCCCATCACAGTGTTTGTCTGTAAAAAGTGAGCTCGTACCAATAGTATTATTACGTAGTTAACATTCATTTCTTTTGTTTCACAATGGATAATAGTATCTTGTATAAGACGCACTACATTTTGTTTCCTTTACTATCAACCATCGAAATAATCGCCTTTAAAAATGATTTTCAGTAACCCGACTATTGTTTGGTGCGGTAAATAGGTTGTGGGTTTCTGCAAATCTTGAAACAGTATGTTTATCTTCTTATCTCATGAACGTTGTCGTCTTTTAGCTTTTGTTTGTTTTAATGCACTATTGATTTATTCCAAATTATTGTCCTTCACATTATTTTGCACTGTGCGTTGCTGGTTATTCCTCTTATAGAATGTAATCTTTTTGCGAGCAATCACTTATCTTTCTAGAGAATTATTCACATCCTCCTAATTTCTTTCCAACTATTCTGTTTAGGCTTTGCTCGATAATTTTACGTACCTTCTTTAAGTCGATTAAAAAACAAGAATACTTTAAACGATTCAAGGTTCCAATAATTCTAATCCGTTAATCTATACAACACGCATAAAGTTAGTCACGGACCACATGTAATATAGGCTAGAATAATTGACCTTGCAGTCTAGTTAGAATACGGCTAATTCGCCGACGAGATAGTCTTGTTCCTTCAGGAAGGTTAGTTTCGGCAGCAGACATTTTTTTGTTTTTGTAAGCAATATTATACGGTTAGACCAATAGAACAAAAGTTCTTAAGAAACTCAACAGCTTGCTGCGAAGTGCACCTCACGACTGGGATAGTGGAGTTTTTGCACGAATGTGCAATCGTACAGCATTTCTGTGCTGCGGGGCTAACATCGTGCTAAATTGATTGGCCATCGGTGGTGAGCTGCATGCTGAAACAGGCTGGAGTCTCACTACCATTTCTATTTTCTTTCTCATATCTGTCTAGGCCTGGGCAACCTGACAGTATCTTAGCCCACGTGCAGTCTCTCACTGTACGGCACTTTGCCTGGATCCGGCTTGTGCGTTCATTCATTCATTCATAGTGGAGATTGAAGAGCGGTTCAAACATCTGATCATGCCAATGGCTGAACTATGTCCACGAACTGAATGTGACCCTCTGACGTCTTTACAGAACCAAAAAAAGAAAAAGAAAATGGGTGTGGGAATGTGAGAACCCCAATACATTGAAGAAGAAAATACTCATTTGAATGTATTTCCATCAAATTTCACGACCGGGTTCGTGCTGTTTGCTCTCATCAGTTATGGGCAGTACGATCAAGATCTACATGCCTCGAAACAGTGATTTTGAAAGTTCTATACAGTTTCCTCGCAGTTTTATGCATTCATCATCTTCTTGATAGACTACAGTGTCAATAGTCAATAGTGTATTGTGGAAATAAAAGCTACAAGCTTAATAGAATAACCACAGGCCTGGGCAACCTGACAGTATCTCAGCCCACGTGCAGTCTCTGACTGTGCGGCACTTTGCCTGGATCAGGCTTGTGATTTCATACATACATACATACCACAAGATAGTTAACACATTGGGTCGGGAAAAATGTCCACAGTCCAGACAGGAGAAAAGTAATTCATATTGAGTGGGAAGTAAGCGCCGTGGAGAGAGAAAAAAATGGTGCAGTATCACAGAGATCATAATAACAAAATTATGATTAAAAATTGTGCAATGCGTTATAGAAATGAATGTCAATGCGTTCTTTAAAAATAGTGGGAGACGGGGCAGAAACGACAGAATGGGGCAGGGCATTCTAAGCACGAGTAATCCGAATGGCGAAGAATTGTCTCCGGCAGTCCAGTCTACTGTGCCGATGCGCTAGCTTGAGAGGATGACAACGATTTCCAGAGGGCAGTGCCAATTCTAGCATTCGCCTACATGTTATTATTATTATTATCACACAAGTCTTTACAGACGATGTGCCAACAAGTATAACATGAAGAAGGTACATGATTAAAGAAAAAAAGAGGGGGGATTTTTTTGTCTGTCTGTTTACACATGCCGTTTTTGATCTTTTTTGTCTTTTTTGGGATAAGGGAGGGGGAGGTTCATTGATAAACGGGAACACAAGCACGGCAGGATTCTCGCCACTGGTTCCTTTCTTTTGCCATCACACTGAGTGTTATCAGCCACATATCTTCACGGTCCTTCGGACCCCACCCGGGTAAGCGCGATGTTCCCACGATGGCTAGTAGGGCTGTTAGACGCTTGAGGGTCTTCCGCCAGGTATTCCTTCGTCCGCCACGGCGACGTTTCCAATCAGGTCCAGCGAGAGCAAAAAGAGCTAGGCGAGGAAGGTGTCGCTCATCCATACGGAGAACGTGCTCCAGCCATCTCAGCTGGCACATGGATATATGATCGAAGAGTGGCACAGAGCGATCGCCGAGGACTGCCTTCCTGACTTCATCATTTTTGACTTTCTGTTGCCAGCTTAAACGAGCTATACTCCGCAGGCAGCGATGATCAAACGTCGATAATCGTTGACTATCGGCTTGTCGCAGCGTCCACGTCTCGCAGCCATACAGTAGAACTGCTCGTACGGTGGCCTGGTACACTCTGCCCTTCAAGCGTAATCCAACATCGCGTCGGCGCCACAGATGCCGTAGCCCAGCGAAAGCATGGCGTGCTCTTGCAATCCGTGCTGTGATTTCAGCTTCGATATCGCCTCCAGTGGTGATGCAGCTCCCTAGGTAGGTGAATCTGTCAGTCACTTCCAGTTTATGGTTTTCGATCGTCAAATCAAGTGTTGGGCCTGCCCAATCATGTAGGAACACTTTGCATTTTGACGGAGAGAAATGTAATCCATACAGCGACAACTGATCAACGAGTAGATCCAAAGCGCTTTGTATGGCGCAAGCACCCTATCTGAAGCCTCTGAAGAAATTTTCAATGACTCACATACGGTCCCCCATTGTTGCGCATCTTGCGCTTGTCGATTTTTGAAACAGGGTGAAGTCGCTTCCGGCACATTGGTGCATATTATTATATTATATTTGCACAAACTGATACAGCTATAGTGCCGTTCAACATAAACAATGAGATGTACAAAGCGAGAAGGGGGGTACAAAGCGTTGTCATCGGCATCGTTGAACGTAGGCATGATACTACCCGGTTGCCGGTTAACGCCTCTATGGAACGGGAGCTTGCCTCCGGGGCTATTTTCTTCGCTGCTGTGAAATTCACATGAGTATAGTTTTCTGCTGAATCTAGCGACAATTTGTTGGTGGTGAATGAAGAACGAGTGCAGATCGGCAGAGAAGCAGCAGTAGTAGCAAATGTCGGAATCAGTGAGCTTACTTGTGCTACGTTGGATACGGTTGGAGTGATGGATTGGAACACACAAGACAACTTGGCTTCGAGAAGATCTAAGCGCTTCTGAGTTGCTTCCGAGGTTTGCTTATATTTAACTATTCGCTTGGTCATGTAACGCATGAGTGGAGTTGCAAGGCAGGTCACACAAAACCACAACTTGTTTTCATCTGATGAATGTTCTTTCAGCTCCTTAGTTGACAACCCTGAACACAGAGGATAGTACCACGTAGAGCACTTACTACATTCTATGCCATCTTTTACGGGACGAGAGCATTGCCTATTACCACAGGTAAACTTCTTTTCACTAGTTTTAACGATTTTAGTATGTATGAAAGCACAAGCCTGATCCAGGCAAAGTGCCGCACAGTCAGAGACTGCACGTGGGCTAAGGTACTGTCAGGTTGCCCAGGTCTAGACAGATATGAGAAACAAAATAGAAATGGTAGTGAGACTTCAGCGTGTTTCAGCATGCAGCTCATTACCGTTGGCCAATCAATTTAGCACGATGTTAGCCGCACAGCACAGAAGTACTGCACGATTGCACATCCGTGCATAACGATTTTAGTACCGGTGGATTGTGTCCCCTCGGAAGCCCGAGGGACGCCACTACGATTCTCTTGGGACTTTTTTGCAGTCACTGCTGTATTGCATACATTTGCAGATTTTCTGGTTATACCCATATTGAAAGCCGCTGATAATCAAATAAATACGAAATCAAAATAATCAGAGAGAAGACTTGCACGCTGACCTTGAATTCAAAGTCAAGCCCTTGTAAGTCGCATTTCTTTCTATCAGTCACATAGTCAGTTCAGTTCAGTTCTGTTCAGTTAGCACAGGACTATAAATGACTTATAAGTCAATCAAGCGTCAAGAATTTCTCTTGCTGGAAAGCTTCAAGGAAGCGCCCGCCACTGCCAAAGTTGGTTCATTCTCTGGTATCCTCATCTTATGCGATGGTACGTCCGGTATTTCCCAGGCCGTCCTTCGGTTTCAGAATTTATAGCTGCGACTGAGAAAAACGGAAAGGGTTTCTGTTCACCAAGCCAGAAAACCTCAGTTGAAGAAATCCTGTCCAGTGTTGTACAGCCTCCGTTATTACAGGCAATACATCATCCACTATTTGCTTGAATTAGTTTTCAGATCTTTCTGCAATAAGCTCTTCCGGAAGCGCATTCCACAAGTTAAGAATTCTTGTTCAGAGCGTGAATCCTTGTGTTAGGCGTAGTGTTCTTGGCTTCGGAAGCTTTAGAGCATGGCCACGAGTTCTTGAGCCCACTAAAAGAGGGAAAAACTCGCGCAGCTCGTCGCCATTAGCTCCAAGTAATATGCAACGATTTAACAGCAAATCGAGGCGCACTCACCTAATACTGAGCGACATGAGGTTGAGGCATTGAACTCTCCACACACGGAATTGATTTCAATGCTTGTACTCTTTTCGTCGCCCGCCGTTGCACTTTTTTCAGCTGGTCACGTTCTCCCTTAGTTTGTGGATAGGTTGCTGGTTTGCGGCAGCAGATTTTCTGTTCGTATCTTCGGATTTAATCTACCGTGTCACAATTGTACCAAAGTCACGTTCAATATCAACTCATTTCAGTAGATGATCCCCGAGGAAGTACGCACCTTCAGGCGTGCTTGGCCACAAAATCATTACTTTCTCATTTTTGTCGGTTTACTGGAAGCTGCCATTTTTACCGTCCAATCGCAGCTTACTATACTCCAAATTTTAAGATCATCAGCAAAAAGTCGACAATTCAGATTTAATGAGTCTGGGAGGTCATTGACATATACTTTGAAAAGTAACGGGGCGCGAACAGATCCCTGCAGAACCCCGAAAGTTCGAACTGTAGTTTGTGATTTAACTCCGTTAACCTCGACCTGTGTATAACGGTCAATAAGGAAGTCTTTAATCCAATTTTGAACAGGTCTCTTTACACCAAGAGCACGGAGTTTGAGCAATAGGCGTTTGAATGGGACATGGTCAAAAGCCTTAATGAATTCAATTATAGCAGTGACTCCCGGGTGGCCCAGATCAGGTTCATCACACCAGTGCGAGCGGGCAGTGATGAGATTGGATGCGCATGATCGTCTTCGCGTAAAACAAAACTAAAGAGAAAATATTCTGTTCTGTGTTCTATCTACTGGTATTCTGCACCCACTGGTTTTGAGGATATGTACCACTGTACTCTATTTTCTTCCTCATATCTGTCTAGGCCTGGGCAACCGGACAGTATCTTAGCCCACGTGCAGCTTCTGACTGTGCGGCACTTTGCCTGGATCAGGCTTGTGATTTCATACATACATACATATTCCATGAGTGATTTCTCTCGAGGCTCCCACTCAAATTAAGATCTTCAATCTACCCCCGAGCCCGAGGTGCCACGTGGCATCAGGTGCTGATGCCTTGGTACCATCTTTGGTCAAGAATGTCGATGGTGCCCAGTTTTCGAACTTCGAGCGCTGTTTGCCAACATATTAGCTGTGGAACGTTCCATTTTATTAAGGAGAATAAGTCATTCTTCCGATTTTCAAAAAGGACAGCGACATTTTCGTGGCAATAACCGGGATTTCAGTGTCACCCGGATGTGCAATCGTACAGCACGTCTGTGCTGTGCAGTTAATACCGTGTTAAATTGATGATGATGATGATGCGAATAGAAGCTGGAGCCTTACTGCCATTGCTATTTTCGTTTCCTATATCTGACTAGGCCTAGGCGACCTGACGGTATCTTAGCCCACATGCAGTCCTTGTCTGTGCGACACTTTGCCTGGATCAGGCTTGTGATTTCAGACATACATACATACATACACAGAGACGATACTCTCAGGTTGCCCAGGCCTAGCATGGCGTTAACTGCGCGTACTAAAATACCGCTCAATTGCATACCCATGACCCCCCTTTGCAGTAATATTATTGCATGGGTAACATTTTCAAATTGATATGCCTCCGATACTGAGGTGTGCACGAGACCACGCTGGAATCTCGGTGTAATTATACATTTCTGAATTAAATCTAGGCCACCCTCTGGCTCTACGGCGCTTTTCCGGGATCCAGACTTTTTCTTCACCAATCGAATGCCAAACGTGAAGAGCATAATTGTGGGGAGCAGGATGTGTCCGGACTTGCCGAGGTTGCATAGATCAAATCTTCACACTTTATCGGCTACATGAGCTATGCTACGCGGATGTGCAATCATGTAGCCCTTTTGTGCTGTGCAGCTAACACGGTACTAAATTAATTTGCCACCTGTAGTAAGCTGCATGCAAATACACGCTGGAGTCTCACTGCCATTGCTATTTTCGTTTCCCATATCTGTCTAGGCCTGGTCAACCATCGCGCGGAGACTGGAACTTAACGTAGTGCAATGGTTTGTGTACCCCCGTGACCCATTAAGCAATACTGGTTTGTGTCCTTTGGGCACAAGCAGAGTACCACATACCCCCAATGACAATCACAAATAACTCCATTATACATATTGCAGTCGGTCGGCCGTCGCTCACGATCAAATCGGGATCGGTCGCCTTACCCAATGCCATACAGCAGGGTGAGTAAGCGAAAACAAGCTACTGCTACTCTTCAGTCTCTTTCTGTCCCCTCCCCTCCCCCGCCTTTGAATCCTTATCCTTCAGCGTCCAGTATGATAAGCGGCCGATCTGATTCTTTCGAAGCTCGTCATATCCTAAACTTAAAACTCACTTTATAAAACCGCGCACCGCATTTATAGGTGGAATGAATGTACGAACGCTTCGTTAATCACCCAGCAAGCTGCTCTTGCCGTCTGTCTGGATTCGTTGCCTATCAACATTTGTGGTTTGTCAGAGACAAGACTTTATGATCCTTCTCCGATAATCCAATTGACTGCACCAACTCTTTCAAACAGGTACTTTTTACGCTGCTCAGGTGACTCACGTTTAGACTGGATTCCCATCAATAGCAGGATGTGTCGTCCGACGAGCTACTTCTATCAACACTACTTCCCGAAGTAAGTGCTGCTTGTTCGTACTTGCCACTTATGCTCAGACTAATAGTATCACTGATGACAGCAAAGATATTTTCTACGACGAACGTTGCACGTTCTTACGACGCAAAAAGATTTCTGATATCTTTATTCTTGCATGTGATATAAATGTTCAACTAGATGTTACTGAGTCACAACTCGGTGGCTTCATTCAATTTTGATGCGCAGCGGATAGATAATTATAAACGCTTTCTTCACCTATGTGCACAGCACAGACTATTTATTAATAGCACTTCGGTTAGGCATAAAATGTGGCAGTGTGCAACTTGGCGTCCGCCTAACGATGATCAGCCATGGCGGAGCATTTTCATGAGCAATTTATCTGGCCAGCTGCAGATAGTCCATTGCCTTCTTTTCCGAGTTGTGGACCCTGGTCGGTTGATTTAACGTCTCCGAGCGAAGCCGAAATGTTTACAGGCAGCCCACTGTCGCGATATTTCTTGATTTTAATTGGTGCTTTTGACTCTTTCTAGAGGAACGCATTAGTTAATACCTTATTACACAAAGGTGTTCCGCAAAAGTATAATAACATATTTCGAGTACTTTATTCTTTTAATTCTAGGCGTGTTAGGGTGTACAATAGCCTTTCAGCCAACTTTCCTACGATTAATGGTGTTCCATAAGGGTGTACAATTTCTCCATTTTTGTTCAATTTTGTGATTGGCGCTATAATGGATGTATGTAATGCTGGCGTACCGACACCGAGCATCCAGATAGGCCGCGATAAGTAAGTTTTTGATTTTGATTATGCTGACGATGTTGTTATCTTCGATTCATATGCGGATGCTCAGTCTACTTTAGACCGACTAGGTCGTATCATACCATCCTTTAGTATTCGGTTTACACCTCTCAAGTGCTAAGTTCTGTTACAGGCTATTGATCCGATCTAAACAGCTCTAAGCCTCAATAATGAGGAATTTGTGACTGTAGACTTTTTTTTACCTATTTTTGTAGTTGCATTACTAGCAACGCTGGTTTAAATAAGATCTCACCTCGCATTTACAGAGCTACGGTAGCATTTCGTAATTTAGGTCATCTCTGGCGTCAAACAAGTTTGTCTCTAAAGCTCATGGGTAGAGTCTATGAGGCTACAGTACGCGTGTTTTTACTGTACGGATGTGAAACCTGGTGACTGTGAAAGAAGAAATAAGACGTCTACAAGTATTCGACAATCGCTGTCCCCGCGTCATCACTGGAGTTACTGGACACAATTGGATACGTTACGCGCCTATCCGTAATAGAATCCTTGGTAACTGTTGAGAAAATATTATTTTCCTCAAAAACTCATTATAACTTTTAAAACCCTTTGAATTTATAATTCTCGATTCTGATGAGTCCATTTGTCGACCATATTGTGTTTCGCCAGAAACAGTGTATAAATACAGACGAGCCGCAGCCTAAAGGACCTTTTGATCCGAGACGGTAAAGCTCTTTGCCTGAAGAGCCTGCCTTTGTTCTTGCTACGCGTAGTGTTGGGTTTAGTTAGTCAATAGTGACTAATAGCATAACGGTTTTTCAGTAATTATTACTTGGGTTCTACTCTGGTAATATATAACAGTAACGACGTAGACATCGAAAAACAAGTTAATGTGCATAAACGTCTCTGGTTAGGCCACGTATTGCGAATGGGAAATCATCGTTTTCCTAAAGCGGTTTTGTCTGGTACTCTTAACTCGGAATGGCGTCGTTGTAGGGGTGGCAGACTGACTTGACACAAGCAGATGAAGGCTTTGACTGTTAATCTAGCTGCGATTGGGGCGATCTGTCTCTTAGGTTGTGGTCCAAACGAGGAAAATTCACAGTGGCTTTTTACGCTTAGCTATATGGCCCCAACTCTTGTTCACTGGCTGTCTTGTTGTAGACATCTTGGATTGTTTGATTAATCCTTTCTGTTGTGAAGTGAAGTGGCGAGGAAAGCTTGTTATTATGCTTGACAGCGAAAATCGCAAGGAAGCTGTCATGCTGATGTCGCTCTACTAGTTCATAACACGTTTGGTTCTAGGTGTAGGCACCTCATCCCAGTGCGTCGATGTCCAATCTTTTATATATTCAGTAGCTTTTGAAGTCCCACCCTTCCCCATATCTTTTAGAATATTTCACTATCTCTTTATTGTATGGCAGGTAAGCACTTGGTTCTTGTTACCGGTGTAATGCTGTATTTGATGATGATGGGAAACCTGACAGTATCTTAGCTCACGTGTAGTCTTTGACTGCGCGTCATTTTGCCTGAATCAGGCTTGTGACGGATGACATCTAACTTCTGGAAAATATCCCACACTATGCAACAAACCCTGAACCGTCTGGCCCATGAAGCTACATGGTATAAAGTGTACTTTGCACATATCAACTGTAGAACACCAATGCATGCAGCATTCATTTGCAGCATTGCGTCACTAATATAGATATGTGCAACCTGCTCTTGCGACTAAGAATCCGCGGATTCAGAATTTTTAATGCCAACTCATTTGCCACGTTGAGACATGCAGAGCACAGTAGAGGAGAAACAATGCAGTGGTCAGTTCATGACTTGGCACGTTCGGATGAAGAAGCTCACAGTTGCACTAGGCTCATTGAGGTCAAAAAGCTCCACCTAATCTTTGTTTGGAAACTTTGCGTGATATGGCTTCAAACGAGAGTCAATGGCGCCAATTAAGTTCAGTATTGTCATATTTTTTCGAATGTCATTGTATCGTACGACCAGCTGGTTCAAAAACATGTGTGCAAACATATGTAGATAAGGTTTAAACCAATGATCATGAACAAAAGTACGCATTTTCATGCATTTACATCGCCTACATCCATAACCGGTTTGGTGCTGCTTGCACTCATCAGGTAGAGACAGTAGAATCAGGATCCGCATGCGCTTGAAACAGCGGAAGAATGGAAAACACGTTGCGCTTGTATGCCGTGGTGGATAAGGTTGGTACTACCAACCTGTTCAATCACAAGTTGGTTTTCCATTCCACTGTTTCAAGCGCATGCGGATCAAGATCCTACTGTCCCTACCTGACAGTATCTTAGCCCACGTGCAGTCTTTGACTGTGGCACTTTGTCTGGATCAGGATTGTGCTTTCATACCATACCATACCTGTTAAGTGCAAACAGCACGAAACCTTCCGTGGGGTGTGTGCGTGATGGAAATGTATGCAAATGAGCATTTTTGTCATTATATCGTGTTTTATCCAAAATTAAAAACGCAATTAAACTATAAAAATCACTACTATTTACACGTATTTTGATGTTTTGCTTTCCTCTGTTTTACGCGTTTACCTAACCCCGATTCCTACTTTATGTTGCTTGGTGCTTTCTTTTCCGTCTTGTACTTCATGAATTCGATTGACCTGTCGTACTGATAATCTTCTCCACATATATAACGACTAATTGTCGGCGATAAAGTTGAAGATATCAGTAATTAAGTTGTTGTTATGCATTGGGCAGTATTTTGCGCCCAGTGTTATGCGGTGTCATGTCGCAAGCCTGAATATATACAAAGTGCCGCATAGTTAGAAACTGCGCGTGACCTAGGATACTGTCAGGCTGCCTAGGCCTCGATAGATATAAGGGAGAATAGAATTGAGACTAGTGTGTTTCTGCATGCAGCTCAGTACCATTGTCAAACCAATTTAGCTCGGTATGACACGCGCAGTACTGGCGCGTTGCTCAATTGCACATTCGTGCAATTCATAGTTTCCTGCTTTTGCAAATATTTTACGTCAATACTTTCAGACGGGCGTGCTTTTTCCAAAAAAGATCGAGTTGTAGTGTAATGCTTCTGCATATTTCCAGTAATTGCAAGAAGCAACACCCAACACAAGTCTTTAATTTTATAGAACGCGAGAATTAGTAATTATAACAGAAAACTTAAAATTTATTATACGTATACAAAAACAGTTGGGTGGCTTGTTTGATATCGGGAGAAAATCACCCAATGCATCTAAAATTAGTAGTATATAGTATGAAAGCACAAGCTTGATCCAGGCAAAGTGCCGTACAGTCAGACTGCACGTGGGCTACGATACTGTCAGGTTGCACAGGCCTAGACAGATATGATGGGGGAATAGAAATGGTAGTGAGACTTCAGCGTGTTTCAACATGAAGCTCACTACTGTTGGCCGATCAATTTAGCACGATGTAAGCCGCACAGCACAGAAATGCTGCACGATTGCACATCCGTGCACAAATTGGACGTGAGGCATGCAAATCATCACACCACCGTCTCAGTGCTGGTGGCTCCATCAATGGATTTGTCGGCTTAATTTATGTCTATGCCCATTCTTATCGTTCTGAGGCGAAGTCGTTTTAGATTGTCATTCCGTCCACTCCTCACCTTCAAACACCGTGTCCTTTATCCTGTGTGAGATATTGTCGTGATGATAAACCACAATATTGATTGAGATGCACTTTTTTGAATATATTTAGAAGGGTTTGACATCGAGTATTCACTTTCCATCCGTCATTTCAGTTGTTAACTGCTAACGGGTATTTTACCTTTACGTAACTGATCTTATCTGTAATATTTAAAACTGATGAGTTTATAATCATTCGAATTATCCTCCACGTTTACACGCAGATCTAAAGGGTTATTTCCTTTTTCCAGATTAATTTTTCAATGGACGTTGACTCGTCAAGAAAACACAGGAAACATAAGCATCGTAGCCATCGCCATGAACGGCATCACAACGATGATGATGATTATGATTCCCGGCACCGTTCTGATCGCTACCGTCATCATTATGAAGCTGAGTTCAAATCACGAAATGTAGTTCATAGTAACTACCACACCAGTGACCTTGATGACCGTAGTCGCTGGCGTAAAAGTAAACACGAGAGATCTGAGGATGCTTCTCCTCATCGGAAATCTTCCCGCAAAGATAAAAGATTGCACATGGACCAGAAAACCAACGTTGACTCCTCGGATACTGAGGATAGCAAAATTCTAGTCAAATTGGAAGACGAAGATGAAGACAAAATAATCGAGCGACGAAGACTTGAACGACAGCGGTTGCTAGAAGTATGCTTTCACTTTCTTATTCCACAGCAACTTAAACAATCACACACGCAGCCACATAAGAATGAAGACACGCCGATTGAGCTTCCTCATACTGATAGCCTAAATGATTTGGAAAATGGAACTGAATGTTTTGATTTCGATAGCATCATGCAAGATAAACTGAAATCATTTAAATCCCTGCCACCGTCTGAATCGAGTAAGTGCTCAGTTTATTTCTAGTGCTATTGTTATTTGACTACAGACGTGTGCTTCGTGATGATTCTGCATTTCGTTGATCGTTTTCTAAATTCATTGCTTAATTATTTTGTATACATGCATTCGTCTTAAGAACTTAAATAACTGTGAAAATAGCAGTTCAAACGCCCCAAACAGAGTTTGTACTTTCCTTTAAAATCAGAATTTGTCAAAATTAAAAATTCTCAATTATTTTATTTTTTATTGATTTCCGCCTCTAATCTTGGCGTTTCATGCTTTCGAATTCATTCTTTTTTAATTTTTTCAGTTAAAGACGAAAGCCCAACAGATGGCCGCCTTTCTGGAGCCGAAGCACCTGCTGCTATAGCCTTACTTGGCGATCATAAGCGACTCAATTCGTCCAATCCTTTCGCTGTGCCCCCAGGGAACTCAAAAAATGCTCCGCAGACCTTTGATATGTTTGCTGATGAAGTAGAAGTCAGTGCTCAAGCAAACCCCGGTACAATGGCCCTCGGAGCCATGGCTGCAGAAAACCATTCTTTGGTGGATAACTGGGATGATGCAGAGGGATATTATCGTAAGCTTGTAATATCATTTTTTCCCGCTACAGTATTTAAGAGTTTTGTTGTGATTTTATTAAATAATTTCGAATAATATTCACTTGCTGACCGGAATAAAAAAATACTGACTGTCGGCAGTTTAAAATTTGTTGTTAGATCTTCATATGACCATTAATTTTACTATGAACGAAGACGACAGTATTATGACATCTTGTGTTGATGGTTGATTGCAATGCATTGATGATATATTTCTCAAGAGCCACTTTTGCGAATCTCATTGAACCATACTGTTGTTTCTGCTGTAAACATTTTGTGTGTATTTTGATAGACTTATATGCTTGACCGGTGAGGTGATTTAGAAAGTTTATCTTAATGAAAACTGCTGTGAAATCGGTCTTCTATTTCACGATACTTGCTTGTGGCCCCACCTATCCGTCGCAACCCAGTTTGCATGATCGGTCCTCATCGACAAGTATAATTTGTTCATCGACTATTTCTCCTTCTAGTTCCAGCATAATTCTGTCAGCTGGTATTATAACCAACATGGCGGGATACACAAACCTACGAAATCTATCGATTTTAAAGTTGTTACATCCGCGGTATTGGTGGGAATGAGCCATTTGCATTCAATAAAATGATACCAGATAAAATGCATATCAACCAGCCTCTCGCAATCCAGTCCAGATCCTGGCCAACGTGGATAGCTTTCACAAAACCTGCGGAATTGCTCTTACTGTTAGGAGAACGGACAAAGGTGTTTCATTAGCACCTTAAAACTACTCTGTTCCTGGCGCATGATGCTCTCACCTGGTGATGGCTTTCTGGAAGAATGAAAACTGATGTCAAATTTTGGAATGAAGTTCCGAAATCTCATGTAGCTTTCTACTACATAAGGATGCGTGCAACTTCACGCCCGTTAGATCATTTGGAAAGCCTCCATTGAGATTTGGCCGTTTGTGTATGAGCACCTGATACGGGGTCCCTAAATTTCTTACTGTGATCAACCGTTTCAGTAAATCGCTTTCCAGTGTTGTTTTCGATTAACCCGGTAAGACGGCCCCATGTCATCGATAATGGTAGAACCTAGCGCTATCGATTCCTATATCATTTGCTGTAAGGTTTCCTTAGATAAGTTAGGCAAAGTTTGGTCAAATACAAACAAAGTTATTCTTGAAGGCCACTGTTATATAGGGTTCTTACGAAGAACCACGATCTTCAAATACCGAATCATAAAATTACTCTGAGACTATCAAAATTGACCTGTGCAATGTAGTGCGGGTGATGTAAACACAACACCACAGTGTACGTAAATACTTTATTCGCATTTCTGCAAACACTGTCAAACATCCATCAAGGAGGAAACATTTTCCCGACAAGAACGTTTTGCGGTCACATAAAAATGATTTTGAAATTGGAATTTCAAATTGATGACCCAGTGTCTGCTTTTTATAAGCATAACCGACCGCCTAAACCAGTGTAGGAACAAATTATAAATAGCTTAGAAGACTGCTATGCATTTGGCCAATAAACACTGCGAAAGAATGATCCTTTGAAAAAAGATCTATAATGCGAGTTTCATTTATTTGGCGAATCATTTGTTGCCTGCCATTTTATTTCGTAGGTTTAAAGGTGAAAATGTCAGAGTTTCGCGCATGACAGAGCGGGCTGTCTATCTCTTTAATCCATCAAAAAGTAATTTTTTAAGTATTTTGCTTGTATTTCGAAGTCAGTTGCACGGATCTGCAATCGTAGAGTTGCCTGCTGAAACACACTAGAGTCTCACTACCGTTTCTATTCCGTTTCTCATATCTGTCTGAGCATCGGCTACGTGACATTATCTTGGTGCACTGTGCGGCTTTTTGCTTGGATCTGGCATGCGCTTTCATACGCCATACATTCCGAAGTCAATGTATTAAATTTCCGAGTGTGCAATCAGTTGTATCCGTTCGATATTAACTCTGCTGAAAAGTTTCGGTTTTACTAGTTCTTTCCCATCTTCTGATTGGTAAACAGTTGTCTAACAAGGCTTTATTTTACATAGCTCTTTTATAAGGTGAAGCAATACGCTATCACCCTGAATGATAACTGGTCATACTTCACACGGTAAACATATATGATGTGAAGTACTATCCTTCATGCGCGGATGTGCACTCGTGCAGTACTTTGTGCGGTGCGGCTAACACCGTTCTAAATTGGTTGGCCAGAGGTAGTGATCTGCATGGTGAAATAGGCTGGAGTCTCACTACCATTTCCTGTTCTTTTTTCTTCCTCATATCTGTCTACGCCTGGGCAACCTGACAGTATCTTTGCCCACGTGCAGTCTCTGACTGTGCGGCAATTTGTCTAGATCAGACTTGTGCTTTCATACCGTACCATACTATTCCATACTTCACAAGCTTATTTACTCTTCCACTGTTATGCACTATTTGATTTTTGTGACGTCCTTTTATGTGTTTACTTGTTTTAGGTGTTCGGATTGGCGAAGTGCTCGATAAACGCTACGCCGTCTACGGATACACGGGTCACGGTGTTTTCTCCAACGTGGTCCGCGCAAGAGATGCCGCTCGTGGCAACATGGAGGTCGCCATCAAAATTATTCGCAATAATGAGGTCATGTAAGTAACATTTCTCGTTTTATAATGTATTGTCTTTTTTCTACATTGCCCATCGTAATGCAATTGTTCTGGTGATATGTATTGGTTCAATTCCGGGCTAAAAATAAAGAGGCAACAGTCAAGCGACCATATAAAACACGACTCTGCGTCTCTGCTACGGGATACTACGGTTGTAATGTTTTCGTATAAGTTTTTGACAATCTCTCAAGATTAGTTTTTTTTCTCAAGCATGTCGGGGCATCGAATCGGCTGTGCTAATTCCTTTTTAGTTTCGTTCAACCATTCGTGATAACAACTTGGTAAACGTTCGAAGATGCGCTCCAATTTCGTCCTTGTTTACGTACTGCTTGACTGATTCTTCTGTTTATCGATAAGCGATTGGTCTTTCGGAAACTACCCTGTGCCCGGCGTAGGTCTCTGTATGTCATTCTACTGCAAAATAGCCAATGTAGCACGAAGAGTTCGAAACTGGGACTTTTTAGGGTTAACTTAACGGATTTAGTACTATGTCACCTGTCATATACCATTGTACTTTCGAGCACAAAACCTCACTTGGTCGCAGTACTCTTCTGAAAAGCCTCTTTGAGGTTTCGGCACGGTGTTTTATGACCTTTCGCAACTATGGTACAATTTTCATCACTCACAAGAGCAAAGCATGCTCAACTTAGTTAGCGATTCATATAAATGGAATCACCACTAAGCTGGCCGTGGAGTTGTAATATGGGTCTGTGTGGGAATCCGGTATTTTTGTTTGCCCGATTAACCACTGGTTATAATCATAATAAACTAATATTCGGTTCTTATTGGCGAGATATCGCCAACCATTACGTGCAACGAACCTTTGGATTTATCGCTTACTACAGGTGTGTTGCCCTTGCCGTCTGACTTGTGAGATTTTTCACAGTTTCTAATATTCGCTTTATAGGCACAAATCAGGTTTAAAGGAATTAGAGGTGTTGAAAAAGCTCAACGACTCCGATCCCAACGATCGCTATCACTGCTTACGCCTATACCGACACTTTTTTCACAAGAGCCATTTGTGCATGGTGTTTGAGCTGATGAGTATGAATCTTCGTGAGGTTTTGAAAAAATACGGGCGAAACATTGGACTACATATTGCGGCCGTGCGATCCTATACGCAACAAATTCTGCTTGCGCTAAAGCTAATGCGTAAATGTGGCATTCTGCACGCGGACATCAAGCCGGACAATATTCTCGTGAACGAAAGTAAAATTGTGCTCAAGCTGTCTGACTTCGGCTCGGCCTCGCCTATTCAAGATAATGAAATAACTCCTTATTTGGTCTCTCGCTTTTATCGTGCTCCGGAAATAAGTAAGTGTACCATCTTGTATTTTATACGTTCCATCCTACTTTCCCACACGGGTAAAAATTGTTTTCTGTGCTTTTTTGTCGTATATTGTGCTCATTTCATTTTCACGCTTCACGTGATCATAGGAGCTTTGTGTGAGGCGTGACCTACGACCAGGGGCGAATTTTCCCATCTGCACATATCGTGCATGGCCCGTGTACCGGCTGTTTTCCCCGTTGGATCCCCGGTTGAGGCGTGTTCATCATCTGCTCCATGGTAATCTTTGCACTGCGCCTATGCTTGGTTTAATTCATGTTTCTCATGCACCAGTCATGCTCGATGTTTCTATCAGAGTTGCTCATTTTCGCTTTGGGAACTACGTTTTCATGCTAGTTCTGCCGGAGTTGCTCTGTTTTGCCCCACTCATAAATCCCAATCTATTTTGCTACATAGATATCAAAAATCAAAGCAAACGGCGTTTCCAACTAATCAGTCCATACCGAGAGTTTCGTCGATACCTCTTAGTTAGTTGGTTTGAACTTATCACTAATGGTGCACTATATTCGGACTTCTATTGCGCGATCTCGATTTTACACTTCTGAAAAAGTTATTCGCGGTTATTTGGGCCAATTGTGAAATATCGTCGATAGTGCATTTGTTGAATTATTAAACACTCAATATTCCTTTCGAACAATCCAGTGTTGTGCTCACATCTCTGCACGATACTCTTGAGTGGTGCACACGTGATCACGGCGAATCTGTACTTTGGTTCTTTAGTTCTTTATAATAAGCCTAGTTAACAGTACCCTTCAAGACTCATTGAACCCAATCTTACCGATAACGACAAGCAGCCAGCAACCTGCTCTGTTATGTAAACACTGGTTAATTCTAAGCATCTTGCGCGCTTGACCCGCAATCGTTTCATGGATCTGTATTTGAACACCGTGGTTCTTTGTAAAAACCATAAAACGGTGTATAACGCTTTCTTCAGAAAAAGATTGGATGGTTTGTTTTTAGCAGACTACGCCTACTGTCGGAACAAAAAATGAGTTTATTTATCGGTCACCACTACCTGAGCACAAACCGTCCAACGAAACGCAACTTGATTCCATCAAAACCCCTCCGTATTCTTCCCTTATTGGGCACAATTTTAATCCATACATATTTGCTATAATTTTCCCATTTGTAACATCCCCACGTCACATCAGATGCTACTTAGTTTTGCGGTATCTCATCCCACATCCAGTCTCATCCTTGTCGATGTATTGCTAATATTATTCGCCTATTTGACTTATCCCAACTATTACTATTAAAATCTGAACTCCTTAATTTTACCGTAATTCGGTCTAAATTACGTGTACTCCCATTTGCTTCTATATTCTTGTTGCGATCATCAATATAATGATTATTTTATCCGGGTTATTATGTATTTCTGAAATTGTCTCTAACGATGTACATGGATGTTGTGTTTCCTTTGTATAATTGTTGTGGTTTTGATTTTATTCTCCTGTCTGGCATCGTGCCTACAGCGTAATTTTACATCAACTAGTCTGTTTTAGCTGTTCTCTCATGTCTATCTGTCTGATAATAATTTTGATCATTCTGGTATATTTTTGCTAAATTTGAGTCGAGTGTATTACGAAAAACACGCAATCGAAATATCATAGTCCTAAACAAAATTTAATTAGAAACCACTGTTAATTAATTGTTGTAAGAACCTTGGTGTTCCCGAAAGGAATCAATGATTATGTGTCCAGCGGTAAAACGCTATAAGTCGCCATTGTTGGGTTGTCACTCACACTTCTCACACATGCCCTCCACTTCTGGTGTTGGTCTGTTTGCCCTTTTCAGAAACAACAAAATTAAGTTTGTGGAACCCGAAACTCTGGTTAAACATGGTTTTACCTTGAGGCCATGGTTTGTTTAAAGCACCATAGTTACCTTTTGTTTATCATCCATCCGTTATTTCATTGCCTAATGAAACTGATTCTGGTTACTCCATCCAATGAGTGTTTTGCGGAGAATGTGTGATTAAAACACAACAATCTTATTGCCCCTATATGTAGTGCAGGCGCTGTGCAAGAGTTTATATCGGGGTAATTTGAACATTTAACCCTTTGTCTACTGACGGTAACTCTAGTTACCACTCAAATTTAGCCCATAGAAATTAACAGCAGTAAAAATTAGTTCCTAAATACTGACGGTAACTCCATTACCACCTAAAAATATCGTTGAAAAATATATGCATAAAACATAAAATAATCATTGTTTTATTGATCGTTTAAGCAGCATTAATAATATCAATAATACTATATCCAATTACGTAGACAAAGGGTTTGTTCACCCACCTTTGTCTCAGTTGGTTGTGTGGTCTCGAGAGTATCGGTACTGTATGCTTATCATTTGTCTTCTCCAGTTCTCGGCGTTCCTTATGACTACGGTATAGATTTGTGGTCCGCCGCGGTCACCTTGTTCGAATTGCACACCGGTCATATCCTGTTCCCGGGAAAAACAAACAATGAGATGCTCCGGTTGATGATGGAGTTGCGTGGTCGATTCCCGAACCGAGTCATTCGTCGTGGCATGTTCAAATCGCAACACTTTGACGAACAATGCAATTTTCTCTATCACGAAGTGGACAAGATCACACAAAAGGTATGCGGTACCATTTGTGAACGTTGCAAAATACGACCGTATTGTTTGACGATCCGCCGTTATTTTTAAATCTTGTTTCGATAATATTTCGAATGCCCGTATTAAATGTAATACTTGAAAAATCTCTCCACGTACAGTCATATATTTCTTTTGTGTCATTCACTGTTATGGTATGTCAAACGTTGTGGAATTAGTTGCAATGAACTATGTACTTTCCACTCTTTTTGAACGTCTCTCAACTTACCTCATTTCAATGTTATACTTGTATGCCACTGTTGTATAGGGTTCATAGAAAGAACCACGATGTTTTAATACACAATCAAATCACAAAGGGATTCCTAGCCATGCACTCGAGGCGCTTATAAAACCAATGTATTGTGGTGCTCACGTCCTCACCGCTTACACAAGGGATGTGTAAGGTATGGAAATGTGAGCACCACAATACATTACCTCATTTCACTTATTACATCGCGACTCAGCATCGATGCATGCTATTGCTATGTTGCTGCTATACATGCGCCACCGAAGTTTGGTCTGAGTGTTTGCTGCCTCTTTGCTGTTTATCAGACAATACACCACTTTACCCGACTCAACCTGATGTCAATTAATCGTACGGTACTTCTGTACTGTGCATGGATGTGTAATCGTGCAGTATTTCTGTGCTGTGCGGCAAACATCGTGCTAAATTGTTTGACCACCGGTAGTGAGCTGCATGCTGAAGAATGCTAGAGTTTCGCTGACATTTCCATTTCTATTTCGTTTCTCATATCTGTCTAGCCAATGTGCAGTCTATGACTGTGTGGCATTCTGCCTGGACCAGGCTTGTGCTTTCATACACGAATAAACTGCATTTTTCATTTTATCCTTTACATTTTAGGAAAAGGTCTCCGTCCTTCGCAACTTGCAACCTACACGAGATTTGATGGCGGAGTTGCTAGGCGACACGAAATTGACGGAACCCATTTTGCGAAAGGTTACACAATTCAAAGATTTGTTGGAAAAAATGCTTGTACTTGACCCTTCTCGCCGATTACCTTTGAACGAAGCTCTGCAGCACCCGTTCATTACCGAACGAATGTCCGTGGAGAATTCTGTTTCTTAATCTCTCCTCACTCATTGATGGTTGTACCCCAATACTGTAACATATCTGTATAAAAATACATCCATGTTTTAACGATTTTACCGATACAAGGTGTCATGCGCAATCATCATTCGAATTTGGTTTTGTTTTCTAAATGTTCAGGTGTTTAGACCCACACGTGTATAGTATGAAAGCACAAGCCGGATCCAGGCAAAGTGCCGAACAGTCAGAGACTGCACGTGAGCTGAGATACTGTCAGGTTGCCCAGGTTTAGACAGATATGAGGAAGAAAAAAGAACAGGAAATGGAAACAGAAAAAAGAACTTGGAACTTGCATTCAATCAAGTTTCGTAAACGAGTAGATCCACGTTAGGACGACTGCTTCTTTGTGGTTTTCACAGAAAGTAAGATCATAAGAAGCTTTGCTCGTCACTCCACTTGACAACAAACACTCTAAGATGCTTAGTGCAACACCGCAATTGAACACGGTTTCGGGACCTCCTAAAGCGTAGCTAGCAATTGCGATATCTGATCGCGGGGACACCAGTCTGGAGGACGCGCTGCGCCGACTTTGGAAAGGTTACTAGTAAGGTTTTTTAACTGCTTATGCCATGTGACGGTTTGGCCACCACGAGATTTCCGCCAACCAAGATGTGGCGTCGCAAACGCACCTTTCAGCTTGGTTCCCAGTTTTGGCCTAGGCAACAATGTATTGTCCTCGCTTACGCGACTCTTGATATTCAGCTACTACAATATTTATCCGTCATCGTGACCCACTAAGCTCACTGGTGTTCCATCCGGGAGGTGTACAACAAATCTGAAGTTCGAAATCAGACCACGTTTGAGAGTTGGGAAGTTTGTTTGTTCGGATTTAAGGGTCGCTTGAGTAAACTTATTGAGCAGCAGCGAAGTCGGTATTTCTTGTTGCGCCTCAGTCTTCCTCTATTCGTTTGGAATCATAGCGATCGCATCATCATTCTCCTACCGATTTTTACTTTTGATGGTTAATCTGCCGGGATTTGCTGCGATATCATCATGGTTATTTGAATTGCCGAATATTTCCCGGCTGATAGCTTATCAATATATTATACCGTCTGTTTTTAAAATGTGTCTAGTTCAAATAGGTTTGTAATCCACTATCTGTTATAAAACCCTGTCAAGTTGCCCAGGCCTAGACATAAAAGAAAGTGACAGCGTGACTCCAGTGTGTTTTTACCTGTAGCCCAGTACCAATTCTAGATTATTTATCTTGATGAAACCTAAGTATTAATGAAGCACTGCACGATTTTAGTTCCGTGCACCATACCTGTTGGCAGACTCGTGATCCAAAACTAAAGTATACGAAAACATTTCTTGCCTTTTTGCGTTCAGTTTTTTTCTGATTGTCGTAAATTTCCACTCATGCCAACTTGCTTAGCACACGCAACCAGGATAATCTCTCTAGAGCAGTGTTTTCAGTATTTGGTGAATGTTTTCTTGCATGCTGTAGATATCCTGTAAGATGGTGGGCAGTAGATAGCACTAGGGATGCAATGCTTCCTAGTATCAAGCTTTAATTTGTGCAAGCTTTTATTATGTTTCTCCATATATTTTTTTAACAATATTCGAATCCACCTATCTTCATTGCACCGCAAGGAATTCTTATATGGCTCACGTGATTGAAACCAAGATGTTCTAACTGCAACACGGTCAGGTATAAGCGATTATATGGATTTAGGATTGGATTCCCTCAAGAGTTGTTTGAGAAAGCGATTTTCAGCTATATTCGTGCCGTGCGGTCGCATTATTTTGAGCTCCTGATAATCAGGATATACTGTTCTTACACTTACACGTACGTGGACATATTATACCTTGTTGGACTCCTCTCGAAGTCAGCTTCCTGGATATACCACTCTCGTAGCGGTATTCGATAATACGAGCAAATTCGGATTTATCGTGATTTTCCCATATTGGATCTACGCGTGCAACTCTGTTAATACGCTTCAAGTCCTCAAAGGGATTAACGTCATCAGAAAGATCTTATTCTCCGCCGTCGACTGGTTATATATTCAACGTCGTGAGAGCAGCTACCGAAGCGCATCGCCGGAATCAATTCTGACTTTGCTCTTATTAGTGAGCAACGCTTTTCGTCGCGCTCACCATATTCATCATCGATCGCTCGACAGAACCACTGCCTGTGCACACACAACTGAACAGTACTGCACACAACCCTGACCGGATGACCCCGAAAAGGATACAAAGCGCACCGGGATGCATGTGCACGGTTTGCCGAAAGTCGGTAAGTCCTAAGGCGAGGTCTGTCACGTCTTACGCCTGTTTGTTGAAAGTGCATGCGAAATGTGACAAATCGCTGGCTTCGGATTTAGTATCGATTACTAATGGAGATGATTGTCCTGGTGTCTGTGTGTATGTTTTGCGGCTTTTGTTGGGATGGGCGCCTCCGTCTGTGATTTGCAAGTGAACCGAACTATATTAATCAACATTGAAGGTCGATCTATGAATTCACATCATGATTTCGCTTCCCTGTGATATTCCTACATGTCGCTCACGGTGCTACACTTTGCAGCGGTAAATCAACGAGTTTGCGGGTACTGGTGCGTTCTTTATCATATTCGACGTCACAGTGAGTGATGTTCCCAAGTGAGTGGACGAGAAGGCTCCGTCAATATCTGCGGTGAGGGCGGCGATCACTGCGTCTTCGGGTTCGACCTTGTTCGCATCAATAAGGCGTGAGAGGGCATCAGCCTGTCCGATAGCCTCTGTTCGTATGTACTTAATATCAAATTGATAGCCCAGAAGTAACGTAGCCCAACGTTGTAAGCGACTCGCTGTATATATAGGGATACCCTTCTTGGATCCAAATACTGTTAATAGCGGCTTGTGGTCTGTGAGCAATGTGAATTTTCGTCCGCACAGCATCTTGTGGAACTTTTGAACTGCACAGACTATGGCCAAAGCTTCCTTTTCGATTTGGCTGTAATTCCTTTCTGATGGAGTGAGAGCTCGCGCAGCGTGTGCTATTGCCTTCTCTGATCCGTCTGGAAAACGATGGGAGATCACTGCTCCTATCCCGTAGCTAGAGGCATCCGTTGCGACTGTGATCGGCAAGTTAGGATTGTAATGTGTCAACAAGAGGTCTGATGTTATCAATTCCTTCAGTTGATCGAATGCTTGTTGGCATGCTTCGGACCACTGCCATTTGACATCTTTTGACAGAAGTTGATTCAATGGCTGCCGTAATTGGTGCATATTTGGGAGGAATTGACTGTAATAACTTATCATCCCCAAAAAGGATCGTAAGGTAGGGAGGTCCGTTGGATGTGGTAGCTCGGCGATCGCCTTGGCATTGTCTGGGTCTGGGCGCCGACCATTTTGATCAATGATAAATCCCAGGAACTTTATCGATCGCATGAATAGGCGACACTTTTCTGATCTTAGATGAAAACCATATTGTCTGATTCGCTCAAGAACTGTCTCAAGGCGGCTTGTGAGTTCTTCTGGTGAGGCTCTCATTACAATGATGTCATCCATATATGCTGCTGCACCTGGAACTCCGGATAGCATAGTATCTATCACTTGCTGGAAAATTGCCGGTGCCGTTTTTACGCCAAACGGCAATCGAATAAACTGGTAAAGTCCCTTGTGTGTGTTGATAGTGAGCAATTTTCTACATGACGGTTCCACTTCCAATTGTAAATAGGCGTCGGTTAAATCGAGGGTAGCGAAGAATTTTCCTCCATTGAGTTTGGCGAATATGTCTTCTGGTAGTGG
>JACCGJ010005472.1:0-12081 GCA_013407085.1 Atriophallophorus winterbourni
AATGTGTACAAAATAAATAAATTGTAAAATGACCTTATCAAGCGGAATTTTTAAAACATTTTTCCGTTTAATAAAGGATGGTAAATTTACAAGGGTAAGAAAGTTAATTTTTTCGCGCAATGTCACACAGTAATAAAGTTTCATCTAGATTGCATCGAAATAATCAAATGAAGAGGATGCGATTAATTCTGGAGCAGAGATTGAAAAAAGAGAAAATAACAGGAAACGTGATGAAGGAAATGGTGCGTTTGAAGATATAATTGTCACAGTAAAAATAAATTTTCGAAATAAAGAAAGTTCCTTCATATATATATATATAAATTGACTTCTTCGGAATGTTGGTGGGTGTGATTGAAGAAAAGCACATAAAAATCCGAAGTAAAATTGAAAAAAATATAGAAAAAGGAGGGGATAAGGAGAGGTTGTGTTATAAAATTGCATGAGGTTTGGGCCGGTTGTACGATCCAGGAAAGTCGAAGAATTGTCGAATAACAGAAACCAAAACTATTTGCCAGTATGGATTTCAGTTCATGTAGAAGAATCAGTCTTACACGGAAGAAGCAAGGACCAGTATCGGAGTTGGTTTCGGAGTCGGAGGTACTGGAACACAATTAAAAATATTCTCTTCACCATCATGGTGAGAGGTTATCATTGTGAAATAGTACATTTATTATAAACGATAAAAAAGATCACAAAAAACAATATTTTTGGCATTTTTAGCGTTTTTTTTTCTTTTTTTATATATAGTAAATACGTTATGGTAAAGCATGTTTTTATGCATAAATAGGTTTAATGTAAGCAGATTACGGTTGAGGATATGGTAAATTGGTAAAAATGATCATAAAACGCACGGTTACGATGCAGGTTTGTAACAACATATCTAAGTCCTGGCAACCTGACACTTGAATGGTCAGTTATCCAGAGAATACTATAAGGCCTCACGACATGCTAATATGTGGAGAAAGATGTTGAATTAGAAACCTGGGATCCCATGAGAGTAAAGAATATCTAGAGAAGAGTTTATCTTAAGGATTTGGGATAGTGAGTGAACAATAAGGGTTTCTACAAGAGTTTTAAATTTTCCTGTAGATGTGCACATACGAGAAAGAAGAGGAAGGGAATTCCAAAGTTGCGCATATCTAACTAAGAAGAAGTTACGTCTAACTTTAGTGCGAGACAAGGATATTCAACAGCCTTGTTCGATTGCGCAGATCATATCGGATATAATCGTGAAAGCGCATGCCAGACTGAAGCTTAAATCGTTGCTGGGTAATGATTCGAAAGAAAAGAAGCAGATTCAGACGAATTCTGCGTAGCCATAGTGGTTCGACATTCAGCAAATGACACCTTTCAAGATAAGGCAAGGGGTTTGAATAGCCCAAAGTTATTTTGCTGAATGTACGTTGAAGTCTCTCTAAGAGAAAACAATCACGCCTACCCATGTGAGAATAGATGATATTACAATAATCGAGAATTGGTAGGACCTTCATCTTATACAATGCTATTTTACTCTCGCGTAAGAGGAATTTATGGTTAATTAGCCTAAAGTTTTGTCTTGCTCTTGCAATGAGGTGTGTAGCTTGTTCATTGAAGTTGAGAGAAGAGGAGTATCTAAATCCAAGGTCCCTAATTTCTGCAGAAGGTGTGATGGTTGAGCCATTTATCGTGAGTGTGTTAGAAGGGATTGAACAACGTAATCCTATATATTGTGTCTTAGAAGCAGAAAATTCTAATCCCCATTGTAAGCCTCAGCTAGATAGAGAGGCAAGATCACGGTTAAGGGATATCAGAGCCTGTGACACTTCACCAGGAGGAGATATTATGACGACTTTTATGTCATCCGCGAAGATAGATAGCTTAGAGTGATCTACAACATTTTGTAGATCATTAACATAGATAAGAAAAAGAAGTGGACCTAGAACACTGCCTTGAATTACGCCACTTGGAATCGGCTGATTAGTTGAGGTAACACCATTAACGTGAACTGAAAAGGTGGGGTCAGATAAAAAAGAACGGAACCAGCTCAATAAAGGCCCATGGATACCTAAACATGATAACTTCAAAAGGAGTAGCGTATGAGGAACTCGATCGAAAGCTTTGCTTATGTCCAAGTATACAACAATCACTGCTAGTCCTTGTTCAAAAAAAGCCGTTATGAGATCTAAGTATTCTAACTGGCAGGTTACACAAGACTTTTGGCTAAGGAATCCATGTTGGACTGGAGAGAACGCATCTGGACCAAGGTAGCCCAACAAAGAATTTTTGACTAACCTTTCAAATAACCTAGACAGAATAGGAGTATGATTGATAGGGCGATAATTCGTAACGAGGTTCGAATTACCAGATTTTAAACGTGGGATAATAACAGAGTGTTTCCAATGAGTTGGAAAAATTCCACATTTGAGAGAAATATTGAAAAGATTTAATAAAAGTAAAGAAAAGTCTTCATTATCGTTGTGTAAGATGGCTGAAATAAAACCTACATCATCAGGCTTATAAGAGATTTTACTTCGACGAGAAATGTCTTTTACTTCTTGTACAGAAAAAGTAAAGGAATCAATAGTATTTAAGGGAGTGCTATTGTTTGCTGGTGGATGGTAAGGGTTGTTATTGAACGAGCTGCTGAAGAATAAAGAGAAGGCCTGAATTATTGTGACCACATCAGAAGTGACTATTTTTTATCATCTTCGTGGTATAATATGGAGGGAATATCATGTGTTGACCGGATACATGTGGTCTTCGAAAGGTAATTTAATGATTTCGTCATTGAGTCACTGCATAAAGCCTTTCTTTCTTGGCGTTCTAGAAGACGAATCTTAACATTTGAAAGAGAGTTACAGAGTTCGTGTCTGCGCATAACCGAAAATAAATCTAACTTATGGTTCACAGAAGCAGAAAGTCGAGCTACCGTTTTATCCAGAAGGTTTATAGGGTCCCGCTTACGCTTCCTAATATGAGAGGAAGACGAACTTCGAAGACATGCTGAGATGTTATCATGAAAAATCGAGGAGATGCGCTTGAAGTTTGAGGAAAGAAAGAATTCTGTCAAGTCGTAGGTTCTAAGAATATTCGAAAACTTCGTCCAATTGATATGAACTTTCTCATCTTTGCGCATATGTGCTGGTTTTTGCGAAAGACGCAAAACGCAAGTTATCATATTATGGTCGCAACCGGGTAGTGGAGCTAAGATTTCAACGTTGGTGGGATCAGTGCCTAAAGTAAAAATCAAATCTAAAACGCTGGACAGCCTCGTAGGCTTCTTCACAGATTGTGTGAAACCTAAAAGATGAATCGTTTTGGAGAAGGATGAAAATTTATTTGAAGAATACGGGGAATTCCAGCAGACGTATGGCATGTTGAAGTCTCCAGCAATAATCTTATTATTGAAGGGGGCAATGGACGCCTCAGTAAAAACATTTATAAGCTTATCAACAGTGAGTGTGGATGGAGATGGCGGGTTGTAAATGCATCCTATGAGAGCATCAAGAGAAGGTAAGGAGATCCAAATTGAGTCGTCTAGATCATCTAATGTACGAGAGCTATGTATTTCTGCTTGGAAATCTGTACTAACATAAATGAGAATACCACCACCACGAGTGTGGTTGCGGTCCCAACGAAACATAAAATAGTTGGCTAGTTCAAGTGAAACGTTGGAAACGTCATTAGTTGTCCACGTTTCAGTTATAAGAACTATTTCGTGTGGGTTTGAGAGCAAGAAATGTTGAAGTGTAGGGAGCTTAGAAATAATTGACCGAGCATTAAGTAAGAGAAGGCGAATTTTAGGATATTTAACATGCGTAATAAAAAACGATTTAAACGAGTTGTTTGAAATTGTTGGCGCTAATATGGGTAAGGGTTGTGGTAAAGGAAAGGAAAATTTTCTATTGAGCCATACATGTTTTGAAATGGGTTTGTGTAAGCACTAAACGGATTCCCATTCATGAGGGGGCGCTGATCTAGAAGACGTGGAGCGTATTGAAGTGGAGAAGTGTAGGGTCTTGGAGGAGGATAGTAATAGGGCTGCTTGGGATAAAAGGGACTTTGCGGGAGGATAAGTGGATTAAGTGGGCCAGGTATAACCGGGAACCGTCTATGTACGGGGTGATAATTACATAAGCCATTAGATGGATTATTTCCATCAAAATTACGCCCGACCGTATGGTTCCTAATGATGCGCGGTCCACCACTTAGTAAGGGTGAATTTGATTTGAAGACAGGGAGCACGAATTTTTTTGTGGCTTTAATTATAGGTCGAACTGAGGGCTGCAAACCTGCGGTGACGGTTTCATTAGTAAGGACATGGCTATTAGGGCCAGGTGTTAACATTGCGTCATCAATGTTCAACTTAGATTTAGCTGTTGGGGTGGTGGTACTTGAGATAGGAGTAACATCAGAAGTTTGAGTTTGAGTTACGGGTGCAGTAGCTGATGCGGAATTATCAACAACATCCAAGTCTATGAGGTTGTCGATATCAGTTGAGCGTTTTACAACTTTAGAAACCTTGCGAAGGCACTTTCGTTGTAAAGGTGTGTTGTCAGGCTTGATCAACACATTAGAAAATTGAGGTAAAAGTTTTAATACTAGTTGGTTATTAATTATGCGCGACGCATAATTTTCGTCGGCAAATTTCATTAAAATCGGTGCATTACTACGATTGGGAGGTTTTCTGAGTCTAGTAAAAGATGCTGAGTCTATGGGGAAGCCATATCGCGGCAGAAGTATATTTTTAAGATCGACTAAAGGATATCTGTACGCCACGTTAGGAAGAACAAGATTTTTGGCACGGCTTCGACGCTGCTCAATTTCTGAGGTTAGCGACTCTATAAATCGACCCGTGCGTTGAAGTAAATCAGAGTCTAATACACAACTAGGGTCAAGTAGAATGGTAAGAGGCTCTAAGATATTGCAAATTTTCGAAACCGTGGACAGCTTAGCCGTCACGGAATCGATCTTGTTTTCTAGGTTCTGTACCGCGGACAGAACCGTAGACATATTTTTGTCCAGAACAACCGAACATTTTTTTAGTTGAGATGTAGTACGGTATGCTGTTCTCGACGATTTCGAATGTTTGTAATGTGACATGATGATCCAGAATAAAATACGTAAATTGTGATAACGAGAATAATGACTTGCCAAATTTCGAACACCCGCCAACCACTAGTTGAATGAAAGGAGTTACCAAAATTGCCGTCCAAAATGTCTATCGAAGACAAGACACCCAAAAGTGGTGTCAAATGCAAGCCAATTACAAGTGACCAAAATGGCAACCAAATTCAACAACCATGACCGACAATGGCCGAAACGAACAATTAAAATAAATAATTGACCAAAGGCGTGTAAAGAAAAGATTTACAATATCAAGTTTTTAATAACAAAAGAAATGTTTTCCATCAAATACAGCATAAATATAAATTACTGGAAGAGATAATCAACAAAATTTAGATTCTGGAAATTGTTTCAAAATATAAGGTAAAGACGAAGGAAAAGGAAGAATTTCATAAAGTTGCATCTTACATATACCCGTTCCTGTATTGTGCAAGCCATACTCTAGGAGGAGTGCAACGCCACCGCCTCTCTTGTCGCCAGGTCTATCGCATCTAATGACGAGATACTGCTCGCTGATGTTTATTGGCACATCGTCAAGCGCGGACAGCCACGTCTCAGAAAGCGCTATCACCCGAGGGTGCAACTAAGCCACACGAAGAGAGAGGTCAGCCCACTTATTCCTTATGCTGCACACATTAGCGTAGAGCACTGGGGCGCTGGTTTTGCGTGCTTCTGAAACTAACCCTGCTTGGCCCTCGGTCGAAGCACCCGAAGGAGGTGCACGTTTTTTGGCGTGCTACTTAAAGTAGGAGTATCTGTTTCAACAACTCTTGCATGGATGTTACGGAACGTTGACTGAGGATTGAGGCCGCCTCTATCGAAGAGCAACAACTACAGAAATTTGCTTGGCTCCCATCTTCATTTTCGATAAGCGCGTCAACGTCGTCCAATCCGGACAGCCAGACTCGTAGCGATGAGCTTTTCGGTAAGATCGTAACGGATTCACTAGCGCCACGATTTGCATCAGGCTTACGGATAGCAGATGTACTTGAAGCGAGGTTTCTCCTATTTTGAGCTAAAGGGTTTTGTCTAATATGAGATGGAGGGTTGTCTGGCCTAACCTGAAGCTTGTCCAGAGTTGTTGTGGCGATGTATTCAGCCCTAGACAATAACGCATCCCGATCCGCCAGGTATTTGAATTCTACCAGTATTGGCCTAGGGCGGTTATCCATATTCCATCTCCCTACACGGTGAACTCGCACCATGGGAGTAGAAGGCTTCAGACCTACTATCCGGATAAGATCGCTGATACATCTGCGATCAAAATCTCTTTGACTTTTTGATTCCCTAATAAAAGGCTCCGCTCGGTTAAAAACTAGAACATTTCAGGTTCTAGCTGCGCGAGTTTTTCCCTCTCTTGACGGACTGAAGAACCCGTGGCCATGCTCTAAAGCTTCAAAGGCGAAGGACACTACGCCTACCACAGGGATTCACGTTCTCAACACGAATTGTTAACTTGTGAAATGCGATTCCGGAAGAGGTTATCTCAGCAAGCTCTGAAAACCAATTCAAGCAACTTTTGGATGAGGTATTGCCTGTAATCACGGCGAAGCTGAACAACACTGGACAGGATTTGTTCAACTGAGGTTCTCCTGGACTATGTTGCTGATATAAAGAGATGCGGCTTACAAGGGCTTGACCCTCTGTCGTTTATCAAGAAGAATAAGAAAAAGAAGAAGAAGAAGAAATGGCGCGATCGCCCAATTAGAGCTAGAAAGTCAAAGTTAGCTGCAAATCGTAGCTCACCAAATTCGCTCCCGATGCGAAACGTAGAAAAAGACAACAGCGTGGCGATGACGCTAACACAGGAGATTTATACTCCAACATTGAAGAGCGCCACTATCGTGGTACGTCTTTTAGAGGATGAATCGTGGATGAGTTGTAGTGACTCTGACCATGAAGATGAAACTAGATGCCAGGAGTTGTCATCTGTTTCAAAAGCGATTGCTGTATCTCTTGATGAAATTCAGCCTTTAAAAAACGCGAAGCAGCCTCGGGCATTACGCCCGAGGACAAAGAGCTCTCAGGTAGCCCTAACACCGGGAGTCTGGCCCCACATGATAGTGCTCTTCTGTTCTATACAAACGCTTGTAGCATTAGAAATAAATGGGCTGAACTCCTCTGTATAGTTGACGACACCCACTACAAAATTGTGGGTGTCACGGAATCATGGTTGTCTCATGATGACCACATACCAGCTTTAATCGCGGATAGGTGTAGCGCCGTAAGAAGCGAGCGACCTCTGGGTAAGCTAGCAGGAGGGGTGTTGCTCCTTAGTGATAACGCTATTCCGTTCGAGAAAAGTATTTCTTTTTCTAAAACGAATGTGCAGATAATATCTGCCTTGCTCATGCATGGATGCACGCGTATAGTTGTAAGCTGAGTCTACCGTAGTCCGAGCACTAATTTGGAAGAAGATGCTCTTTTGCAAATTAAGCTTTCGTCTCTTTTAGCCGTAGCACCACGTGTTGTAATTTTCGGCGATTTTAATCTACCCGAAATAAACTGGGAAAACCAAACCTCACATGCCCAAGGAATCACGAACGATTTTCTGGACTGGCTACACTCCCATGCACTTAACCAACACGTAAACGAACCAACAAGATTCCAAGAGGGTCAGTCTCCGTCTATTCTGAACGCGGTATTCGAAATTTGGTCTTACAGCCACCACTAGGAAAGAGCGACCACGTAGTGTTAGCCTGCGAGTTACTTCTGTCATTTGGTAAACCCCCACTTAAGATGTCTCCAAGCTTCCATAGGATCGACCCTGCTTCCCTATAACAGGCAGCAGCGCTACTCCCATGGCAAAACGTTGACCATGTGGATGGGATGTGAGGGCAGATCAAGAAAAACATCATTCAACTTCAGGATTGATTCGCTCCTCTCTTACCCGTTCGCAAAAAAGGTAAACCTCAATGGTGGTCAGCCTCAGTTTTACGTAGCGTACGTCACCGCGACTCAAAATGGAGGCGTTATAAGCTTAATCCCTCATGTGGGACTCGGGCCCGTTACAAAAAAGCACGAAACATAGCTGTTTCCAAGATAAGTGCAGCAAAAATTTCTTTCGAAATGAGACTCGCTCAAGAGGCCCATACTCATCCGAAACGTTACTACAGCTACGTTCAATCTAAAGGGTCAACACGTAAAGATGTAGGCACCCTGAGAAGGGACGATGGCTCAGCCGTCATTGCAAGCACTGAAAAGGCTCAATTGTTTTCCTCGATTTTCAAGGCATACAACGCCGAGATTATAACTCGAACTCATCTGCGCCATCACTACAATGTGTACTCGCTGATCGCCCCCTCTGCACTGACCTTACATTGGAGGTACACAATGTCGAGAATATATTGGCCAGCCTAGCTTACAACAAGTCGGCAGGGCCCGATAGCATCCATCCACGAATGATCAGACTGCTAGCGCCTATATTAGCTGTGCCGATCACAGAACTTTTCACATCATCCCTCAGTCAAAGTACCCTTCCTTGGGACTGGAGAACAGCCGTTGTAGTGCCTATCCATAAGGGAGGAGCTTCCTCGGCGGTCAAAAATTACTGTTCGGTTAGCCTCACTAGTGTACTATGTAAGTTTATGGAAAGATTGATCCGCGATAAAATTTGTGGATATCTAACCAAACACTCTCTTTTGAATGGTGCACAACACGGCTTCCTAAAAGGTAGGTCATGTCTGACAAATTTTTTGAGCATTCTAAACGAGGTAACTAAAAAATGGATGATGGTATAGCTGTAGAAGTCTTCTATCTCGACTTTAGTAAGGTTTTTGATTCAGTCAACCATAGGCTCTTGCTTCTCAAACTCTCAGCCATAGGAGTATCAGGGAAACTTCTGGGCTGGATTCGAGCATTCCTTAGCGACCGTTCCTTTACTGTCAGGGTAGATGATACTTACTCCGCAAGTGCGCATGTAACGAGTGGGGTTCCCCAGGGCTCAGTTTCGTGGACGTTGCTGTTCCTCATCTTCATTGATGATCTAGCCAACCAACTGCGCTCACCCTGTTATATGTTTGCTGACGACGTTAAAATTGTCGGTCGGTCGGATAACTCTGATCTGATAAGTGACGTGGAAGCTGTAACAGCATGAGTGGGTAAGTGAGACCTTCCTCTTAACCTAGATAAGAGTCACTTGCTCTCTACACTGGCAGGCAAAATGATAGTGTCAACGCCCTCAGCTCACACGGAGTTCCGTAGGATAAAGTCTAATAAGGACCTAGGAATCGTAGTCTTAGCAAACTTTAAGTGAGCTGATAAATGTGCTGCTGCAGCTCAAAGGGCCAGGAGGGAACTCTTTTGACTACGTTCAGCCCTCACTTGCAGAAAAGCTGATGTGCTATTGCCCCTCTACAAGGCAATAGTAAGGCCACATTTAGAATACTGTATCCAGGCTTGGAAGCCGTATTACCAGAAGGATATCGTGCAGCTAGAAAAGGTACAGGAGCTGGCCACTCGCATGATCGAGGGGTTAGCAGTCACCAATTATGAAAATCGTCTATTAACGCTAGGGCTGCTTACCTTCGATCCTGGATCTCGTTATCTCTTCAAGCGAAGAAATGGTTTGCCAGGTAGATTATCTCTCTCCATTAGAAAAAAGTGATCACGTTGTGATCAGATTCCAACTAAGACTCAGGTATGAGAAACCTCCTCCTAAACTGACGCGCAATTTCAATCGCGTAGACTGGGAAGTCGTCTCAGAGGAAGCTAAAAAGATGTTGTCTCAATATGTAGGTGATGATATAGCAACAAACTGGCAACTTATACACCACTGCCTGTCTACCCTGCAAGATAGGTTCGCACCGTTGGTGCACGTCAAGCAACGCAACAAGCCACAGTGGTGGACACCTGCGATGCGACGAGTGATTAGAATGAGGGACCGTTCCTGGAAAACTTACAAAGCTTCTCAGACACAACGGTCCTGGACAAAGTATAAAATGTTCAGAAATAAGGCTGTGGGAATGCAACGCAAAGCAAAACGTGACTTTGAATCACAGTTGGCACGCAATATAAAGCAGTGCCCAAAGCGTTACTATAGTTATGCCTAATCCAAAGGCAAAACGCGCGATTATATTGGCAACCTTCAGCAGGAAAACGGAACTCAAATAGTTTCAGATTCACAAAAGGCTTCGGCTTTTCTTCAACATTTCCAGTCTGTTCAGAGGCTTGATCGCCAAATAGATCCGACTAACATGCCAGTCATCAAAAGGCCTGATATCGTTACTCCACTTGAAGAGTTATTTTTCACTGATGATGAGGTTAAACTTGCTCTTGCAGCAACTAACCCCCATAAATCTGCAGGCCCAGACGACATTTATCCTCAAATTATAAAGAACCTGGCGCCAATATTAGCAGATCCTGTGGGTCGTATGTTTAACGCTTCCTTGCAACATGGATATATTCCGAGTATTTGGAAGTTGGCTAATGTGATCCCGATACATAAAGGTGGCAGTCGATCCACTGTTTGTAAGTACAGACCTGTAAGTCTTACTAGCATCCTATGTAAAATCCTGGAGAAACTTATTATGGATAGGATCTGTCGCCATCTAGTTGATTACTCGTTGCTGAAATCTGCTCAGCACGGCTTCCTTAAAGGGAAGTCGTGCCTAACAAACCTCTTATGTTTTCTTAACGAGGTTACCATGAGGCTAGATAAAGGCCAACAATTTGAAGTTTTTTACTTGGACTTTTGCAAGGCCTTCGATTCAGTAAACCACATATTGCTTGCAGACAAACTTGGTTATATGGGTATCGATGGTCTTCTGAAGAAATGGATAATAGGATTCTTAAGCAATAGATTCTTTCGTGTCAGGATAGGAAATATGTATTCGTCGAAAGTAAAAGTTGTTAGTGGAGTCCCACAGGGTTCCGTACTCGGACCGCTACTTTTCCTCATTTTTATCGATGATTTGGCAGCGTCGCTTAAGTGTCCCTGCTATATTTTTGCAGATGATGTCAAGATTATCGGATCACTGGATGAACAGGATCTTCTTGAGGATATAGAAAAAGTCATCAAGTGGTCTGCTACATGGGATCTACCAGTTAACTTCACTAAAAGCAATCTTTTGTCTAAAGTCACTAAGAAGCTAGCGGTGGATGGTCCAGATGGTATACTGGAGATAAATGGGGTGCCGAAAGTTCGTGACTTAGGTATAGAAGTTTCAGAAGACTTTAAATGGGCTGATCAATGCGCAGCCGCTGCACAACGCGCTAGAAGAGAGCTTTTTCGCCTTCGTTCAGTTTTATCCTGCAGGTCCCCAGAGGTTTTCATACCATTATACAAAGCAGTCGTCAGACCACATCTCGAGTATTGCGTTCAAGCATGGTCACCTTATTTGGAAAAGGATATTGCCAAGCTGGAAGGTGTTCAACGTTTAGCTACTCGTATGATTGTTTGGCAATCGGGTAGGTCGTATCAGGAACGATTGCTGAGTCTAGAGCTCTTCTCACTAAAAAGGAGGAGGCTACGTGGGGACCTGATTGAAACCTTCAAAATCATGTCAGGTTTCAGTACTATTCATCCCAGTGAATTGTACACTCTAGCGCCAAGTGTGGGTACTCGAGGCCACCCATTAAAACTGGCCAAGCGACATGTCAGGTCCAATGTTCGTAAGTTCTTCTTTAGTGAGAGGGTAGTAAATTACTGGAATCGACTTCCTAAAGAAGTTGTTTGTTCTACTTCGGTAGGGGGTTTCAAGAATAGACTTGACTCTGTGTGGCCTTCATTATTTCCTGATTTTTATCCGTAAGGGAATAGTTGGTATGATCCTCATGTTGTCTTTGGAACGCACTAATGCTTCTCCTCACCTATTGATGAGGGGAGTTTTTCTGTTGCATTCCAGATTACTCTCATAACAGAAGATATTTGTGAAAATATTGTTTGAAGTGGTGGACGCTCTTCTGTGGCATACCACCGAAAGAAATCTGGACGCTCGATTGGCTCGTTAGCCACATACAGTCCTGTGCAAACTG
>JACCGJ010005473.1:0-18233 GCA_013407085.1 Atriophallophorus winterbourni
TAACCACGCCAACCAAAATTAATTTTTCATGTATTTTCGATGGAAACTTTCAGGAAACACTCATTTTTACCAGAATATATTTTTGCTGTTTAACTGTATCAAACTTGAGGTAATGGATACAATGTAAATATGCAAACGTTTGACTTCAACAATGTGTGACTTTGACCTGTACAAAAAAACGAAACTATACATCCCGATGTTAGCTTTAGGAATGATTTTAGTCGTTCTCAGCTGCTTCATTATTTCAATCGGAATTGCACGTGCGCGAGAAGATGTATGGATAGCTGGAATCCTGGTTTCCATTGTTGCTCTTCCGCTTTTTGTGTTTTCTTTGGTGGTGTTTTGCATAGTGCGAATGGATGAAGCTCCGATTATATATAAGAAACAGTATGTCCTAGGACAATTACCTCCTCCAGCATTCACCAGTATACCTTCTGCCCTTGGGCCAATTTATCAATCCGGAACGCTACATACTCAAAATTCTTATCCAGTTGTTGCTTAAAGTTGATTGGAATTAGCATTTCCGAAATTCATGTTATACGAAAAATTGAACTTACACGCATTCACTTGATACTTTAATTACACTTTTGACTAAAAACAAGTTTGCATTTTTGATATTATTGCTGTTGAAAAATGGGAATCATTTTTGATTTGAAAGCAATGGTGAAAAGATAATCGACTTTACAGTACACTGACCACTCCAATAACGGTCTGTGAAAGTAGGAGGAAATGAACAATAATTGCTTATGTTTGAATATATATTGGTGTAAACGATTAAAATACATAAGTAGAAAGCAAATATTTTTGAGCGGGAGCAAACAAATAAGATAAATGCTTCCGTTTTCCTTGCAGCTATTTGAATCACACATTAATGAAGTTGTATTTTCAACAAAAACTGCAAATTTCAATTCAGTCTACATAGCGGATATGCCAACAGAGTATCTGTGTCCTATATAAAGCGTTCACAACTGCTAGAACTCCGTCTCACAATGCGTTAATATTTTCGGCCGAGTAATAATGCACCTAGATTTTTCTGGTACTTTACACACAACATGTTATAGGAGGGATTGAAAAACAAAGAACCAATTTATGTTTATCAGGAAAGAATTAATGAGGTCAAATACGTACGAATCCTGTTTGAATTCAATTTGTAACTTGTTAAAATAGAATGAATTTTTCATTTAACTTGGATTTTAATCTTCGTAATTTGCTGAATAGAAATTTCTAAAATTTTTGTGGATAGAAAATGTCAGCTATAAATGGGCCACCTGTTCTAAAATAGAAAACAAGTTGTATGTACTAGAACGATATGAATGTGCTGTGTTCCATTCTGCACTTAAATATTGTGCAAAATTCGACATATACGCTTTTATAGAAGAATATTCTAGAACTTTACTGCAAAGATACGAACAAAGTTTCCTTACCTACGTTAGCAAACGTTTAGACCAGCAAGTTTTATTGAATTACCATGAGTTCTTAGACAGATTATTTCAACTCTTCTTCCATTTTTCATGATTTCAAATTTCTCGATCGAGTCTTTTTTAAATTACCTGCACTTCAAGAAAAGAAATCTGACGAAATGGAAAACAGATTCTTGTTTCACATGCGAAACAATGGACACTTCCAATCCGAATTTCTTTTATTTTCAATGCACAATGCTTCAACACAATTCTCTGATTATGGACAGAATATTTTCTCCTACATCGTCATAAATTCATTATGTTTTCTGCCTAATAGCACTGTTTTACTAAAAAAATATTTCATGTGAGCAAGCTGAGTCGTAGCAAGAAACGCTTTCCATACTTGGTGTCAGACATGATCAGAAGTATCGCAGCATTTACACTAAGTTTGTTTATTTGTACACCCAAGTCAACATTGATCCAAAAATTGAAGACAAGATGCTGCATTCTTCAGGTTCAATGTGAGGTTTCATTAGCATAAACGGTTGATAAAACGTATCAGATATTCTGACAAACTGTAGCAATGCATGCCGGATCTACTGACCTTTACTCAATATGCAAACGCTATTTCTTCTATCACAAGGTTATAGCAAACATTTAATAAACTTATATTCCAAATCATACATTAGGAATTGGGATTCTTTTTGAAAAATGACGCAAAATTTGCTATTATTCTTTTTATGCTAGTGTTTCTGTAAATGATAAATAGCACCAAAAGTTTCAGGAAACATTTTGCGTAGATTTATAAATCAAAATGAAAATATTCTTCCGCAATATGCATTCATTTCAGTTTTGGTGCTACAAAAAGTGTCCAAACAAAAACAAAATCCGAGGCTCATTGCAAACATACACGTGTAAAACAAAAGCATCAGTTTTGCTATATAATTGTCAAGCGAATAAGAGCACACTCTACGTAACTTATGTCAGAATGCTGATATTGGAACAACACAATTATTGATATGTTGAACATAATAAAAATTAATATTGAAATTGATTTGTAAATAAAGAATTACTGACAGTCATTTATACCAAAGTGTCGTTGAATTTGAAGCGTTTGCTAACAAGCAAATTGTTCGTCCTGACAATCAGCATAAAGGCGACTCAAAAATCCAGCTGTATGAGCTACAATAGGTTGAAATGGGAGAAATGCTGATAAAAAGAGCTTGTGAACTGAATGCTTCATTGTATGGCAACAAAACAAGGAACATATCTGCCATTTACGAACGGAGCTAAATGCTTCCGCTTTTCGAAACAATAGCCACGTGGATTAAAAGCTTAAATAACACAGAATTTTTCATGAAATTTAGATTAAAACCGCTACACAACTTCGTTTTAGCTAGTTCAATTATATCTATATAATGTACAACGGTTGTACTACCGAAGTTTGACTGAAAATTCAATTAACTTGAAAACGTTGACGATTGGATAAGATGCCGTACAGATTCGTTCGTGTAGGGAGATATTTAAAATCTGAAAATTTATCCAACAAATTAGGAGGATATTGCTTCTGATAGTTTGTTTCGGATGTACAATGTAACGCGCTAGACGTAGTCTAGAAAAAGCGCATAAGTATTCAGCAGCTTGAAGAAATTGACCTGAAATTGTAAAAAGTTGCATTCATTGATTTGAATATATATACATGTATATATAGCATTCACTGTTGTTGGATAAATATTTACCTCCAAATATGACTGTATTATCACGTAAAAAGTTAGGAATTATGTCGAAATAATGTGCGTGCGATGTATCCATCTATGAATTTACCAAACAAAAACAATTTAGTGTGATGGATAATAATAGCTGCTGTAAAATTAGGTAACTCGATCGATTGACCAGTAAACCCGATGGTAGAATATCACACGCGAAACACACCAGATGGTTTTTAATGATGGCACGGAGGCTTACAGGACGTGTTCTGCAAAATATCAAGTATAACAACATGACATCAATGCAACAGTTAACTCTAAGGAAAACTGTTAAATTGGTTAGTTGTCACAGAATTATTTCTAATGATTTGAATCTGATCCACACGAATATGTTGGTCCATCTCTAATCAAAATATTAATCAGTAGTGCGATCCATGATTACCGATAATAATAAACTTGATATAAAATGTGAACATATCCATAAAATTGTTTTGCAACTGTTTCAGCTGTAAAACATTTAATTGTTACGATTATAGACAAACGATTGAAGAAGTTAAAAGAATTTATAACGCATGTGAAATGATCAAAGATGTTCAAAAGATTGGTAATGTTTAGATATACAAAACCAGAGCTAAATTTTCGAATTTCGATTAAAGTTTGTAAACGAAACAATGGTATAAAGTCAACTTACTTTTTTATATTTATGTACTGGTTCACACTATGATCGGATTTCTTAAACGATTTCTTGCTAACCGTTTTAATTCAAACCCTCAAAGCATTGTGCTTGTTTCACCGAATTTGACAAATTATAAAACATTCAATGGTTGCTAATGCCATACATAAGCTTATAATTACTAAAATGATTTAGCTTAAACATTTCTCACAAAACCATTCCAAAACCTGAATTATCAAGGTTACGCAATTATCATCAACCATCGTTTTTGCCCTTCTTGTTCTTGTATTGTACTGGAGGGCATATCATCCGAAAGTAATGATTCGCCCTTTTCTTTTTCTTTTCCTTTCCTTTCCTTTCTTTTCCTTTTTTCCTTTCTTTTCCTTTCTTTTCTTTTTCCTTTTCCTTTTTCCTTTTGCACATAGCTTCCATATCATCTTGTAAAATGCAACGTACAATATTTTCGTAAAATTGCATATTCACACAATCAAATCTAACGAAAATTCAGTTAACTAAGGGAAATTATAATAAGACTTCTGTCTCTAACGTCGAACAAAAATCTTAGAAATTAGGATGGTGGTATCAAGGTGATTTCAAATAAAAGCATGAACTTTAAGCGAATCAAACGGTAATAAATCATTAAGTTAAGACAAAAGGCAATATAATAGGCCAGGCCAAATTTGTCAGAAATATTTACGTTAGCAAGACTACTCATAAGTAATCACGGCTTAAAATGGTCAAAATACAAAAAACGTTTTGTCACTATCAATCCATGCGGATCCTGGTCGTACTGTACTTACCTGATGAGTTCAGACAACACTGAACACGTCGTAGTGTACATCTAATAGAAATGCGTTCATGTTAAACCGTATATTTACATATTATTATTATTTATTTCATATTTGCACAAGTTCTGATAACTGAATAGTGCGCGTTTCACATAAACAATGAGAATGTACACAGCGAGAAGGGGGTACAAATGCGTTGTCATTCGGCATCGTTGAACGTCGCATATACTACCCGGTTGCCTACACCGAAGTAGGGGAGATTTCGTTTAGGGGTCCCACCCCGAGCCTTTACCCACAAGGCAGTGGAGCGAGAGAGGTTCGCACCTATCGGTGGCCGGTGACCGACGAAGCGGTTCATACGCCCTTTTCTGGGAATTTCTAGTTCGGAGCCCGATAACCCCGTTGATAGGTTGGTGACTTCAGTTTTTGCCTGTGCACCATACAATGTTCTTGGATAGGACAAGGGGCAGTGACTTTTGGAGCGGCGAGTCACATCCGCCGCGTCGTGATGTCATCATTGGATTTTTGTGGCTTTTTATAGGGAGAACGCTTGCCAGGCGAAAACCCACCACACCCTCAGACACCACCGCCGAACCTTTCGCTGAGCTCGGAGAACCGAGCTCACCCAGCTGGCACCACGTGGAGGTATTTCGGCAAGCCAGCCGGAGGTATTTCGGCAAGCCAGCCACTGAGAGGAGATGCATACACCTCGAATCCAAGATGCATTGAAGCCCGTGTTATGAACGAGTGAAGGGACATCAGCATGACAGCTTCCATGTGGCTTCACTTGACAATATACAAGATTAATCAAACACTCCAAGAAGATGTCTACAACAAAACTGCCAACCAACAAGATTTTAAGCTTTAAGCCGTTTCGACTACGGTAATTGATATACGTATTTTATTATGTGTTATGTGTTATTCGGCTTAATTATGGCATAAATAAAACACATGATTAATTTATATGGATCAGATGCCGGACGCCGCCTGACAAGTGCAATCCGATGGTGACTGAAGATACCGACTGGAGATACTGAGCAATCGACTGCTTGTTTGAGGTGGTAACTAGAGTTACCGTCAGTAGACAAAGGGTTAACAGTCGAAGCCTTCATCTGCTGGAGACTAGTCAGAGTTTGGTCACCAACACGACCTCATTGCGAGATACGTATGTATCTATTAAAGCACAAGCGTTAGCCAGGCAAGTGCGATCGACTGCACGTGAGTTAATGTTACCTAGGCCTCGACAGATACGAGAAAGAAAACAGAAATAGAAATGGTAGCGAGACGCCAACGCGTTTCAGTATGCAGCTTACTACCGGTGGCCAATCAATTTAGCACGGTGTTAGCTGCGCAGCGCACAAGTACTGAGATTGAAGTTGTAAACAAAACAGCGTTAGGAAAACGATGATTTACCATTCACAAAACTATCGAAGTTTTTGTATGTTAACTTGTTTTTAAATATGGAGGTCGCTCGTAAAGATGCTGTTACGGATCGTTGCGTTACGTATCCGACTGTGCTAAGCAATTCTAGCGATTGTGTAGACAGCGATTGTCAAAGGCCTGCGGAAATCTTATTTTGCGTTTTCGCAGTGCCCAGGTTTCACATCCGTACAGCGCAACGTTCAGAGCTATGAGACTTTACAAACAGTCTAGCATAATCAAGTAAAATGACAAACTATCCGATTGTACAAGTCTAAACAGAACGCATCATATTATATCCTTAAGATCAGCTATGGAATTATCATCGCTAATGAGGTTATCTCGAAAGAGATGCAAATGTAGCAAGATCAGTCGAAGCTTGCAACCATTTGAAGAAATTTTATAGCAAACAAAATCTATTTTCACTTAAGTGCTTAGTGCAAACAACTATGCTAGACAGACGAATCCCAGCAGTTCTGTATGCAAGCTGCATGAAATCCCAGGCACGGAGTGAGACAATATGCCACAGTCGTGTACCGCACATGGGCTGAAATATTGCAAGTTTGGCCAGGAAGGCACAGGTATGCACAAGACTAAACAGTATGCATAGTTCCAAGAGGCGTCGTCCATGTTCATTGGTTCTACCTATCCCAAACTTTCCTAGACAGTTGGGCCAAGTATGGTATGGCATGAAAGCACAAGCCTGATACGGGCAAAGTGCCGTACAGTCAAAGACTGCACGTGGGCTAAGATACTGTCAGGTTGCCCAGGCCTAGACAGATATGAGGGTGGAATAGAAATGGTAGTGAGACTTCAGCGTGTTCCAGCATGCAGCTTACTAACCGGTAATGTGGATTACGAAAAGGTGGTTTAACAACGTCCGTTTGACAATATCAAATCTGGCACTGAAATCACCCAATACCACACATGAACTTATGATGTACATCCATGGTCGACATCGACGGAAGGAAGCCAACAACAACAACTGAGCTGTATGCGGAAATACGCTGGAGTCTCTAATATCTATTTATGCCTGGGCACTCTACGACTACAGTACCACGCCTGGATCCACCCATATGATTTTATAATACATATTTGCACAATGCATTATTATGACATGATTGCACATCCGTGTAAACGTGAGCTTACCAAGGTGAAATCAATTCGATTTTTCATGCGTGTATGCTGTATATTACTAACAGTACTGAGCTGTATGCGAAAACACACTGGTGTCTCATTTGATCATGCATCTTTCTAGGTCTGAGCAACATGACAGTATCTTAGCCCGCATGTAGTCTCTGACTGTATGGCATTTTGCATGGATCCAGGCTTGTGCTTTAATACATATTTTATCCGTTAGCGAATCAGCGATGGTGTGAAAAATATGCGTTTAACAAATGAGATGTTCCGGGTTCGATTGAAACTGCGGAGAATGCACATAACTCGAATTCTCCGCCAGTCACACCCCGTGGAACCTGCAGCAGTTGAAAGAATTAACATGGAACTCTGTCAACATCATCGGTACGTCATGTTAATGGATCCGGAGATAAGCATCGAACCTACAGACCACGGTAAGGAAATAAATCTGTCTGTATCATTAGATGACGCACTTCTAAAGCGATCGTAGCATTCCGCAACCTAGATCATATCTGGCGTCAGAAAGGACTGTCTCTGTTACGCAAAGGTAAAATTTACAAAGCGACTGTGTGGGTGCGAAACTTGAACCTTACGTCCCCAAGTATTTGAAAACCGATGTCTCCACAGCACTCTAGGAGTTAGCTGTTACAATCGCATAAGCAACCACGTTTACCGAGATAGGTTCTTCAGAAGTAATGTTGATATAGAGAAGCAGATCAACATGCATAGGTTACGCTGGATGAGTCACGTTTTACGGAGGCCAGACCACCGACTTCCGAAACGGATTCTTTTTTTCGACGCCACACCACGACTGGCGTAAATCTCGTGGTGGTTACGTGGCAGAGACAGCTAAAACCCATACTAGTAACCTTTCCAAAGTTTCTTCGATCAGATATCGCAATGGCTAGTTACACTTCCCGTTATGTCCCGAAACCGTGTTCAATGGCGGAGTGTTTGCTCAACCTTGTATGTTTTCAAGTGAAGTGATGAGGAAAGCTTGTTATGATGCATGACAGTGAAATCCGCGTGGAAGCTGTCTTGCTGATGTAGCTCTCCTCGTTAACGAAATTCGATTGAATGCACGTTCCATTCATGGTGTAGGCACCTCTTCCCAGTTTGTTTGTGCTTACTCTTCTATAGAATTTGTAGCTATTTAACTCCTAATCTCCCTCATCTCTTATGATTTTACTTTTTCATGGTTGTATGGCAGTTAAGCATTCGGTACGTGCTACCGGTCTAATGCTGGCTGTGATGATGATCGGTTCAAGGGGAATCGTGATATGGCTAATCAAAATTATCACCAAAGCTGCTGAGTTTTCACAAAACGGAATCCATATCGATTTGCGAGCCGATTATTGCATTATATCGTAACCGCGGTAACAAGAAACAAACCTCTATCTGCCTGTGTAATCGATGCATAGAGCACATCACCCGCGGTCAAGTCTGGGCGATTTTTCTTCGAGGCTCCCTCAAATGACAAATGGGATAAACTAGCCGGACTCGGACAACCAATGTCGACCATGTAGTTGTCTCCAGTACGCCGTAATACAACACCAACAACGCGATCTCCAGGTTGGAATTGATTCACGACACAGCGACACGGAGTGCGACCAAGTGCGCTAAGTGATTTGGTAGTTCGAATGGGTGTGGGACGTTCTATCCAGACATATTTCTCACAATTCTGGTGATCCGGGGAACGATGGGTTGTGGATTCAGCTGATTTGATGCTTTGACGTAAGATTCCCGCCTGAAAGATGGATGAGAGGTTTATTTGAAGCGGCAACATTGGGTCTAACAAGACCATAAACATGGAAAATCACGATATCCATTATAATGAATGTCACTCGTAATATAAAACCAACTGCGGCCTCCGATGTAGCTGTTGCTACCACTATTTTATGTATTGGCAATATGCTATGAAAATAACAGTGATTTAATACAAAAATTGGCCACCGAAGTCAGTGGGCATGAAATCACATGCCTAATCAAAGCAAAGTGCCGAAGAGTCATAGACTCTGTAAAGGTACTGTCAGGTTGTCCAGGCCCAGACCGATAACCAATAACGTCAATGGGGAAGCGTGAATGATTGATAATTGAAGCTTAGAGAAAGAGAGGAAACGAAACTTCCAGTCGTAAGGATTTTCTTGTTTTACATAATAAAGTATGATTAAACAAGTCAGTAGTATGAGTATGTATGGACGAAATCGCAAGCCTGGATTTAGACAAAGTGCCGCGCAGTTAGTGATTGCGTGTGTACTAAGATACGGTCAGGTTGCCCGGGCCTAGACAGTCAAAAAATAGGAAAACAGCAGTGAAACTGAATTCCGAATTTAACGAAAGGTGACGAACTGGCCACACATCGGAAAACAAATGGTGATGGAAACAAGTCAATACGAGAAGCACAAATGGATGGAAAAGCGACACCCCGACGAAATATTTAGATGAAAAGAGGAGTTCGGGTCGAGCTTAATTTTTTTTAGTTACAAACCGAAACTAGCTGCACTAAAGTATGGTATATGGTATGAAAGCACAAGCCTGATCCAGGCAAAGTGCCGCACAGTCAGAGACTGCACGTGGGCTAAGATACTGTCAGGTTGCCCAAAGGCACCAAAGTAGACGACTGCAAGTTCAAAATAGTTTGTGCATGAAATGATTTGAAAAGCAAAATGAAAAGGATAAAGTAAATATCCCTATGTATTCAAATATTATACTTTCACACGCTTGTCAATCCTGGTATCAGAGGTTGCTTTGCACAACGTCTGGTCCTGGACGATGAAAACGCATTGAAACTGCAATTCAGCAAGGGTTTATCGAGTTTATTGCCAGGAAAGTCTAGTCTCTACTGGTAGTAGCATCAATGACCATTTTCACTCGCAGAGTTTCACTGAGAGTTTACATGCAAAAACAAAGTAACTCAACTCCGTGCAACATTCATTACGCAACATCCCTTATTTAATGGGATTGAGGCTTTCGTGAGGATTGCCTTTGATTTTAAGAACACCTAGCAAAGATGGAGTATTCGGGTTTGCATTCAAAGGCCGTGGTCTGAAGTTTATGGCCTTTATACCTATTTTGATTAGCTGAAAATGCGCCGACAAACAAGATGTTTAGGTACAACCTCAAAGATTTAGCAGGTTAAAACCTAAATATTGACACAAGATCACATGAAATGGAAGACTACTGTTGCTCAGGTAACCCTGGGAATAGAGAATTACAATAGATATTTAAATTCAACAATAAACAACACAATGATCTACCTGTGAAACGATAAGGCAGTACTTTTGATGTTGCTTTTGACCTGTACCGACCGTCTTTGATATGCAACACAATCCAGAAGAAAACGACCAACTAGAGGAAGACATTTGCGGCATTTCTAAAACCATTCCAGGCAAAACCATTTTATTCACGAAGTTGTCCAATGTGAAAGCTATTTTGGTTTTCCCAATTTCGGTAGAGCCTTGGAGTATATCATCAATCGCGAGAAATTCACTGGCCATCATTGCGCTGAGGCTAAAACCATTGTGCGAATATTATTAGTATAAAACACATTAGCAAAAGCTTGCGAGTGATGACAAATCAATCTTATACTGGTGCGATGTGTGCATGATGTATGTATGAAATCACAAGCCTCATACAGGAAAACTGCCAAACAGGCTTACGCTTTATGTGGGATAAGAAACTGTCAGACTGCTTAGACCTAAACAGATGAGAAAGAAAACAGAAATAAAAATGGCAATGGCAGCGTGTTTCGCAGGCAGCTCACTACCTGTGGCAAATCAATGTAGCACGGTGTTACTTGTACAACACAGAAGAACTGATCAACACGTGCTAATTAGTGTGGAAGAATGACAATATTCTGCACAAATGTGCCCGAATCCAAGTCGCCGTGTTTCAAAGAACGTCTAACTGAAGACTTTTCGCAATGGGATCAAATTTGCCGTACCCTTCAGGTTTTCTCGGAAGCCGATAGTATCGTGCGATTGTCCAGGACTCCGAATTCGCCTTACTTAGGAGAACCCAGGCTTCTCCGTGTAACACTAAAGTCCCTTGAATCTGCTGAAACCGTGCTTCTCTCCACGTACGCACTTCGCAAACCCCAAACCGCATCTTCGCGGACTTACCATGGGCAGCACGTCAAGTCAAGAAAAAGCCGTCATTTGACTGGAAGCAGGATAATGACAAACGCAGTATATACGTACACGGCATTCATGAGCTTTCGAACGCTGATGTATTTAAAAATAACATTCACGACTGTGAACAATGGCGCTTTATACAACAGCAATCTGACATAACGGCCACACTCACAACATCGCTGAAACGCCTACCCAATTCACCGAACTACAAAGGCAGTGCCCCGAATTACGAAAATAACATTTCAGTCGGAAAGTATGGTCACGTCGGCCATCTTAGCCCACGTACAGTCTCGAACTGTGCGGCACTTTGCCTGGATCAGGCTTGTGCTTTCATACATGTGAACCGATGGAAAGCTCCAGCAGAAATTCGCTTTCGTTCGTCTATCGATATGAATCGGATTAGATCTGAGCAGAAAATTACCGACTAAACACCCTAGGTCGATCAGCCGCCTCGAAAAGCCTACCACAGCTGATCCCTTCCGGATCGGCTTCCTAGGTGTTACACCTCACGACGCCCAACTCAACCGCGATACACTGTCCTGTTGCTACACAAACACGCGAAGATTCATGAGGAAAGTCTCCGAATTACAACTGCTCCATTCGACAGAAAAATTCGATCTCATTGCCATCACAGAAAACTGGTTGATCCCAACCATATTGGATACTGAACTAATGCTCCCAAACATGCTGTCATTCCGCAGTGATCGTAAGACTAGGGGTGGAGATGTCCTATTTTAATACAATCAAGCACTACGCTGTGAAGCGATCCAAGACCCTGATCTATCTGTTTCTGACACTCTAAGGTGTATAGTTTCCTTGCAGCGCGGCGATGTGGCCTTGTTATGTGTGATCTACCGCCCTCCAAACGCGGAATGCAGTACAGACTCTTCTTTGCCGGCTGCCATCTAAATCGGACTCTCTCAACACTTCACCCATGTCCTCATAATGGGAGACTTCAACTCTCCTGATGTATCGTCACGCTCGCCCACCCATCAATTTGGTCGTGACTTATCAGAATTGACTGCTACCCATCCGCTGTACAGCCATGTCAAGGAACCTACATGATTCTGCGCCCACCAGGTCATGTCCACCCTCGATCCGATACTCACCAAAAGCCTTGTATGCAGTCGCAGCATATATCTCCAACGATTTGGTGCTATATTTCCATCGTTCACTCGACTCAGCCGAAGTCCCACAAGCTTGGAAACAAGGCTCCATCACCCCGGTCTTTAAAGGAGTTTGTACTGGATTCCGCTTTTGGAGGGCGGTAGATCACACACAACAAGGCCACATCGTCGCGCTGCAAGGAAACTATACACCTTAGAGTGTCAGAAACAGATAGATCAGGGTCTTGGATCGCTTCACAGCGTAGTGCTTGATTGTATTAAAATAGGACATCTCCACCCCTAGTCTTACGATCAATGCGGAATGACAGCATGTTTGGGAGCATTAGTTCAGTATCCAATATGGTTGGGATCAACCAGGTTTCTGTGATGGCAATGAGATCGAATTTTTCTGTCGAATGGAGCAGTTGTAATTCGGAGACTTTCCTCATGAATCCTCGGGTGTTCGTGTAGCAACAGGACAGTGTATCGCGGTGGAGTTGGGCGTCGTGAGGTGTAACACCTAGGAAGCCGATCCGGAATGGATCAGCTGTGGTAGGCTTTTTGAGGCGGCTGATCGACCTAGGGTGTTTAGTCGGTAATTTTCTGCTCAGATCTAATCCGATTGGTATCGATAGACGAACGAAGGCGAATTTCTGCTGAAGCTTTCCATCGGTTCACATACCAACAGTCGAGCTCCAACGTGAACATACTTTCAGACTGCAATGTTATCTTGGTAATTCGAGGGGCACTGATTTTTTAATTCGGTGAATTATGTAGGCGTTTAAGCGATGCTGTGAGTATTCCCATTATGTCAGTTTGCTGTTGTATGAAACGCCAATACTCAGTCGTTAATATTGTTTTCGCATTCGTCAGCGTCGGAAAGCTCGGGAAGGCCGTGTTCATATATGCTATGTGTGTCACTGTCATGCTTCCAGTCAAAAGAGGTTTTTCTTGGCTTACTGTGCTGCCCATGGTAGGTCGGCGAAGATGCGGGTTGGAGTAGGGGATTTGCGAAGTACGTATGTGAAGAAAAGCACGGTTCCAGCTGCTTCAAGGGAATTTAGTGTTACATGGAGAAGTCTGGGTTCTCCTAAGTGAGGCGAATTCGGAGGCCTGAGCAACCGCACCATACTATCGGCTTCCGAGTAAACTTGAAGGGTATGGCAAATTTGATCCCATTGCGAAAAGTCTTCAGTTAGACGTTCTTTGAAACACGGCGACTTGGATTCGGGCACATTTGTGCAGATTATTGTCATTCTCCCATCCCAAGGATTCTGCATAGGACTTTTCTGTTGATTAGAACGTGTTGCATCCATTGACCTATCCCATCTTACATTCACAGTTACACACGCCTGTGTTACTTGGGAATCAATCCTGGTAGTGGCGGGTGTTTTCAAGTACACCTCCGAAAGAATCTGGGCACTCGTTTCGACTTGGTCGACTATCGCCCAGTGATAGTGATACTGATACTATTGATGGGACTAATTGTGGCTTCGAGATATGGGGATCAATAGGCACTCGAGATGACGCAGCAATTACTTCGGAGTAACCAAGCTTGTTGGCAATCTGGGGGCGAATATTGTCCTAAGAAGAATGAGGTGGAGATGAACAGTTCGCGAACCTCGTTTTGAGTAGTTCCGCGCGTGCTTCCAGTGATTGTAAGCAGATAGCTGGTTTTTGGAACAGTACGCAAAACAATGGTAAGTTTGTGCACTGTCAATGTTCTTTTAATTCCAACGTTGATAACACGAAACAACGCGAGTGGAACCTTGTGGAGCAACTGCTTTGGAGCAGTCTCCCTTGTCAAAAATGTTGGCGTCCAAGTTTGGCAAGATCAACTTTTTTTCTTGCGGCATTTATGCTTTACTTTATTTGAAGGTTGGGAATTGCGATGTAGCATATTTCTTAAACAAATCCAAAAAATAAAGCGTGTGAGAAAATATGACCTTGACCAAACACCCCGCCAAAGCAGATCAGTTCAGTTCATTTGCACAGGACAGTAAGTTGCTAACGAGCTAATAGAGCGTCCAGAATTTCTTTCGGTGGAAAGATGTAGAGAAGCAACCACGACTGCCAATGCGGTTTTTCTTATTGTGATTTGGATATCCTCGACGATCGCGACGCCAAGGGACTATCAGGGATTTATTTAGGAAGCACCTCGTTATGAATGATTCTGGAAAAATTTAAATAAATTTATTTTAGCAGTACGGTGAGAGGTTAGCTACAGAAGAGTAGTGGGTTTAAAAAACAGAACTCTAGCATTTATTTACTTACCAGGCAAAGCTAAAAATGGCGACTACCTAATTGTATGAATCCGCGTCGATGTCTTGAAAATTCCTCTTTCGGTCCAGCAAGATCAAACGAACTGGAGACATTTGTTCCCACCCTACACCCGTGTTCCTTATCAAGATATTTGTGTCATAGTTTTCCGTGATATTTTTTGTTTGTTCTTTAAATTGAAAATAACATTTAAACTAAATGTTAAATCTGTGAGAGTTTTCTTTCCTGAACATTTTTCCTTTGTTTAGCTGCACTCCGGCTTCCGCACATTTTGATTTGTCCGTTACCCGTGTTTACCGTTATTGGAAAACGGTAATTTTTTGTGCTCTCAACTGAGCTTTTTGACTTCCGTTTATTGGACGCGTTGGGTTCGCATTGAAACCTGTATTCGATTACCGTTGAGGTTTGTTATATTTTGCTTCTTAATCGTCTTTGTTAATATAGTACAGCGTAAATTGACGTATTGTTCTGATTTGGGATCGATTCGTAAACGCTCGTTACTCCCGGTAGAAGATTCTCGTGGCTCTTAGCAGGCAACTAGTTTCCGTGACAGAAACTATTCCCCAGTGACAATTTAGTCGCTACACTAATGTTGCATAGAAATTCACGGGAGAATTCACGAAAAATCTTACCCCAGATGCCGTCGAAACTGTTCTTAAAACTGCAGGATAAAAGTTCTTCTGGAAGCCAGTTCCAGAAATTTACCACCCTGAGGCTGAAAAATTTTTTTCCGGAAGTCTACTCTACATCGCTCCTTAGCAAGTTTGAGTGAATGTCCGCCGGTGCCCAGCTCGGGTCTTAAGGCAAAGAAGTCGTTTATGATACCGCCACTTAAGCCCTTCAAGATCTTGAAGGTTTCAATTAAGTCATCTATCAAACGATGGCGCGTAAGTGAGAAAAGATCTAGGGACTTCAGGCGTGCAGCGTAAGGATTCCCTCGCTGACCTTCAATCATGCGATTTGCGAGACGCTCTACCCTTTCGAGTCGAACAATGTTCATCTTGTAGTCAGGACATCACGCCTGGACATAATATTCTAAATGTGGCCGAACTAATGACTTGTGAAGGGGCAGGAATACATCGGGTCTTCTGCTGATTAACACGGATCTCAGCCGGAAGATCACTTTGCGAGCACGTTGAGCTACAGTGGCGTAATAGTCCTTTAATTTGAAAGCAGTCTAAACTAGTACTCCCAAAACCTTAACACGCTATGTGGCGTTAATAATAAGAAAATTACCCGACACCAGAACTAAAATCTTATCAACCAGTGTTGACAAGAGTTGGCTTTTATTAAGGTTCATTCGAGGTCCCACTGGTATGACCAGTTTATGACCCGTTCAAGGTCGTGCATCAAGGTATCTTCATCCGTTGATCCGATTAATTTCACATCATCCGCGAAAATGAAGCATGGACACTTCAATGCAGCGGACAAGTCATCGATGAAAATCAGGAATAGAAGAGGACCGAGTACCGACCCTTGGGGTACACCACTGATCACGTCGGTTTGATTCGACAGCGTAGATCCTACCCTAATTCGGAATGCCCTACCTGTGAGTAAGGCCTTTATCCAAGCAAGTAGACTACCCCGTATGCCTTTTGCTGCTAGTTTAATCTCTAGAAGGCGGTGATTTACAGAATCGAAAGCATTGCTGAAGTCTAGGTAGAGGCTTTCGATTCCGCATATCGCTTATTCTGTATTATATGTCCTCCCATCCGCAGCCACCCTAGGTGACATGATGTGAAGATTTTTGTGCAATTTTTTTCAATCTGCAACGGAAATGATCTTTGCAATATACTGACGCAAACATTTTCATTTGCATGCATCTCCATCACACACAACCCACGACCGGTTTCGTGCTGTTTGCACTCATCAGGTAGGGACAGTAGGATCAGGTTTCGCATGCGCTTGAGGCATTATATAATTGTGTTTTTGTGTTTTTTTGTTTTTTAATCGAAGTAAAAACCGCATAATTTTAATATAAAAATATTTTCCTGCAAATTCTGTCGACAGTCGACAGTCATGAAAAGTAGTCGGGGAAAATTTCGTGCCAATAGGCATCCAAACACCTTTTGAATGCATCTACTGATATGCAATCGATTAGTTCCTCAGGCAGATTGTTGCAGAAGCTTATTACTCAATGAATAAGTTTTGCCTTAGATGCAGGCGGTTGGGATTTTTGGTGAGCTTCAATGTGTGCCCTCTGGTTGAAGGGTTGGCGCTCGAGAGAACAGATTTTGATAACCCTCGTCGCATTTCAGGATTTTGAAAGTTTCTATTGGGTCCCACCGTAAACGAAGATGTCGAAGTAAGAAGAGACTAAAAGAAATTAGACGTTTCTCGTAGGGTTAACCAGACATAACTTTAACCATTCTTGTTGCCATACTTTGGACCTCCTCTGATCATGTTTTGCATGCCTTGGTTCACCAACAATATAGTATTATTATTATTATTATTATTATTATTATTATTATTATTATTATTATTATTATTATTATTATTATTAATAAATTTTTGGAAGAAGTGGCTCCAGACTTGCACGCAGTATTCTAAATTCGGCCTGAGAATCGTCGTATATAAGGGGATAAACACTTCCTGCGGTCTACATGTCAGAACGGATTTAGGCCTAAAGAGTTCTTCTCTAGCTCATTGTGCAGCTGAAGCACATTCCGCAGCCAATTTGAAGTCCGCTGGTACGACTATACCTAAATCCTTAATCCTCTGAAAAGATTTAAAGTCGATCCTTCGGCTATTTTTAGTAACTGTAATTCTGTCGACTGCTGCAGACAACAGATGGCATTTACTATAATTCAGAGTATGATCCTAATCCTGCGACCATTTAGTGAGCTTTTCAATATCTCTCAACAAATCACAGTGATCACTGGAACGGGTGAATTTGAAATCATCATTAAACATGCAGCAAAGACATTACTACTGCGTTACAGATCATCACTCAAGATCAGAATGACTATTCGGCCTAGTACTGTACCTTGTGGGACCCCACTGGTGGCTTTGCGAACTCAGAGGTAATATAGCCTACACAGACCTGGAAGAATTAATCACAATGAAAACTGGTTATGCAGTCGTGAAGCTTACCATATACGCCTTTGGCCGCGAGCTTCAGCCCTAGTAACCTGTTACTAACCGAGTCGAAGTCCTTACTAAAGTTTAAGTAGAAGACCTCTATCCCCGCCTTCATCTAGTTTCTTGGAAAAAAAGAATAGAACATTCAAGATGTATGTTGTATTTCACACATTTTGCTATTTGCAATTGTTAATTATTGTGATAGTTTTGGACCACTAGGTGGCAAGCATACGCCGATTCCTGATAAGTCTCTCCTAAGGCTAGTACAGAAAAACTAGGTCCCAACTACCGGTAGGACAATCTTGACTAGTTTGCGCAACCGCCATTTGAAACATGGAGTAACACAAGTTAGCTTTCTCTAGGTCATATGGTAGGGATGCCTATGCAGGCGAATGTCGTAAACTTACAGCGAGGCTCTCTAGTACATTAGATTATTCCTTTAACTTAGATGCACTCGCCAGGATTTATTTGCGTACAGATTTATATGGCGACCTGAGCGACATCTTCCGT
>JACCGJ010005474.1:0-35665 GCA_013407085.1 Atriophallophorus winterbourni
CTCAGATGCTGCCAAGAATCACAGCAATCGCATTGAAGAGCAGGAACATCGTCTAGAACATCCACGGCATATTTTGCGCAGTTGTTGCGTTCGTTTATCTTATCAACGCGACTCATTTCGTGAGAAGAATATTGTAAGTCAAGGAAGATGCAAAATAAATCTCTAACAGCAGACGTGCGTGAAGAATTCGTATCGCGTAGCGTGGGAAATACAACCAAGTTGAATAACCAACTTTTTGTTTCAACTCTAGGAGTACGAATTATGTTGTCCATTTATATAGTTTATATTTTTGAATTTTGATAGTCTTCTGTGTACACCCTTCATGTAAAACACTTAGATATTTTACGGAAACTTAGAGTGATGCAGAGATTGAAGGTCATGGAGAATATTTTTTGAATTTTCCACGTTTTAATTTTTCTATTTGTAGTGAGTTATGATATTTTTATTAAACGCTTTAGCTATAATAACACATGGCAAGCTTGTTTTAGAAAGTTCTCGATAAGGTCTGATTCCAAATAATTTATGCGAATTCATCTACATTCCCGATAGCATTTTTGTAAATATAAAACTTTTGCAGGACTTGCTTGTTCAGCTCAGTTTGAACAGTTCAGTTCAGTTCAATTCAGTTCAGTTTGCACAGGACAGTATGTGGCTAAAGAGCCGATCGAGCGTCCAAAATGTTTTTCGGTGAAAAGCTGCAGAGAAGCACCCACCACTGCCAAAACGTTTTTTTTCTTTTTGTCTATTTGAAATCTTCGACGATCGCAACGCCAAGAGATTATCCGGGTTGTATTCAGGAAGCACCGCGTTATAACCGATGCTGGAAAAAAGCAGTTTCTCTTCACCAGCAGGGTGAGAGGTCAGCTGAAGTAGCATCGTATATAATAAATAAAAAACACAGAGAACTCTAGTCCTTACTTTATTTACTGGATAACGCTATAAGATGAACTACCTAAGATTGTATAGTAATTACGGAGAGTATTCAGGAAAAAACTTACCCCAGTTGCGGTCCAAATCCTGCTTAAAACTCGAGACGGTACTGCAGGATAAAAGTTCTTCTGGAAGAATGTTCCAGAATTTTGCAACCCTAAGGTTGAGAAAGTGTTTTCTTGGGTCTAGCCGACATCGTTTCTTAGTATTTTTGAGTGAATGGCCCCGGGTGTCTAGCTCGGGGCTTAAGGTAAAGAAGTCGTTCATTGGCACGCCGCTCAAACCCTTCGAGATCTTGAAGGTTTCTATTAAGTCACCTCTAAAGGAGAAAAAAATCTAGACATTACGCGCGCAGGTTACGGTTTCCCTCACTGACCCTCAATCATGCGAGTTGCGAGGCGCTGTACGCTTTCGAGTCGAAAGATGTCATTTTGTAGTGAGGACACCACTCCTGAACACAATATTCAAAATGTTGCCGAACTAATGCCTTGTGCAGAGGCAGGAGTACATCGGGTCTTCTGCTCCATAGCACTGATTTTAGCCGAAAATGTACCTTGCTTGCACGCTGAGCCGCAGCGGCACATTGGTCTTCCCATTTGAAGTCAGCCCTAACCAGTACTCCCAAATCCTTTACACACTATGTGGCGTTAACACTGAGGGAATTCCCAGCTACCTGGACCTAAATTTATTCAACCAGTGCTGACAATAGTTGGCTCTTATTTGGGTTCAGTGGGAGATCCCACTCGTATGACCAGTTTATGACTCTCTCAAGGTCGTGCATCAAGGTATCTTCATCCCTTGATGCAATGAACTTCAGATCATCCACGGAAATAAAGCATGGGCACTTTAAATCAGATGACAAGTCATCCATGAAAATTAGGAATAGAAGAGGACCGAGTAGCGAACCTTGAGTGACCCCACTGATCAATTGGTTTTGGCTAGACAATGTGGATCCAACCCGAACTCTGAATGTCCCACCTGTAAGGAATGCTTTTATCTAAACAAGTAGACTACCCTGTATGCTCTTTGCTGCTAGCTTGATCTCAAGAACGCGGTGACTCACGGAATCAAGAGCCTTGCTCAAATCTAAGTAGAGGGCTTTGATTGGCTTCTCTTCGTCCAGCATTTTAGTTGCAGTATCGAGAAAACTAAGAAGGTTAGTCAGGCACGATCTACCTTTAAAAACTCCATGTTGAGTTAAACTCGACAGAGAATGCCGACTAAGATGCTGAAAGATTTTTTTACACAATAGTTTTTCTAGTACTTTTGAGATGATGCTAGTCAGGCTGTCAGGTCTATTGTTCCCAACATTTAACCTGCAACCACCCTTGTGTATTGGCAAGACTATAGCTTCCCTTCCATTTCTGGGAACAACTCCTAGTTGCAGGCATTAATTAAAGAGCTGGCACAGGGTTCGGTAAGAACTGAGGCAAATTTTAAAGCATAATTCAGTAGATGCCATCTGGTCCCTCAGATTTGTTGACCCGAACATGGATAAGTGCGTCATATACCTCAGCCTCAATGAAGGACAACTCATCTAATACATTGTCACCATGTGTCAGGTCAAGTGGAACTGACGGTGCGTTTGAAGAATTATCCCGTCGTTGAACGCTACTGAAAAATTCTGAAAAGCAGTCGCCTTAGACAGGTCGGTATCAGCTACTTTTCCGTCTACCAGTTTAATATCTCTCATGCGTTCCCTAGTTTTTCCTTCTGACTGTGCCTAGCTATGAAACCTTTTCGGGTTGAATTTAGCATCCCTTGCTAAAGATAACTCAAAATCCTGTTTAAGCACACGCTGTAATTTAACACAGGCATTCCGAGCGGTTTTGTAGCGGGCCCAAGAACCAGAAGTAAGGGATAGCTTATATTGCCGACATATGCGATCCCGTTTACGGGTAGACCTACGGGCTCGTAGGGACCCCTGGTGTGGCCTTTGATGCCTTCTCACACACAGCAGCAAAGCGAGCCTGTCTTGTAACTCGCTTAAATACTTACAAATTCTATCCCAGTTTTCACTTACATTGGAATCGCTAGATAACTGAAGGGAAGATTCTGAAGTCTGCAAGAGTAAACCCCAGACTACAAGCCTAAAATTACGTCTAGGACGAGAGAAAGGTTTGCGAAAACGCAATATATCTTCGAGGCTTATCATTACGTGATCGCTTTTGCCGAGCGGCGGTAAATACTTTAAATACCTAATGGCTTCTAGCTGGGACGACAATACCAAGTCAAGAGTGGATGGAGATCATCCATGGCGAAACCTTGTAGGATCTTTGACATGCTGGTGCTACGCATGATTATCGAACCATTCGAGAAAGGTGTCAGATTGCTGAGTGACTCCACAGGTGAGGACGGGACAATCTATGACTGAGAGGTTAAAATCACCCAAGATAAGTACGCTGTGAGCTGAGTGAAACAAACCGTCGAGTGTCTCAATGAGCTGTGTAAACACCTGTTGGGGTGCACTGGATGTGACGTAGACACAAGCAATTGCGAGCGATGACTTGTAGCGATTCAGGATACTCGTGACAACTTAGGCGTTTTCAATGGCTAGATATATCTCTATCGCATCTCATAACGAAATGCTGTTCGCTCATGTTTACCTGCACCTCATCAATCGCAGACAGCCAGGTCTCAAAAAGAGCAATAGCCTTCGGGTGTAACTGAGCCACGCAGAGAGAAATTTCAGTCCACTTATTCCTTATGCTGCATACAATACTTGGGAAAATGTCGAGCGGTTGCCGACTATTGAATATCTCGATACTCCCCCTACTCTTCATTCGACCGCATAGTACATAGGAAGGCACCTGGTGACGACGGAATTCCCCCTGAGCTCATCAATAGCTGTACAGCAGAATCATTACAATCATTTCACCATTTGCTTCTTTAGTGCTCGCAGGAGGAGTGTGTCCCGAAAGAGATGCGAGACACAAAGATCATCACGCTATTTAAGAATAAGAGAGATAAAGGCGGCTACAACAATTACAGAGTAATCACATTTGTCAATGCTGTAGGCAAATTGTTTGCTAGTCTTAAAGATCCAGTTAACAGAAGTAGCTGATAGAATTTACACCGAATCACAATGTGGCTTTCGCAAGAAAAGATCAACCTTTGATATGATCTTCTCCCTGAGACAACTTCAAGAAAAGTGTCGGGAACAGCGTATGCCATTATATTTTGTTTGTTTTTGTTTTGTTTTTATTGATTTAACGAAGGCATTCGACTACGTCAGCAGGGAGGGTCTTTTCAAAATGCTTGATTTGATAGGCTGCCCCCCAAGACTGTTAAAGCTCGTTATTTCGCTCCACTTAGGCATGAAGGGCTCAGTCCATTTTAACGGTTGCAGATCAGAAGCCTTCGAAATTCGCCGAGGAGTCAAACAAGGGTATGTTCTTACTCCCAAGCTGTTCGGCAACTTCTTTGCTCTGCTTCTAAAGCACGCTTTTAGGACGAGAAGATAAGGCATTCATCTACGCACGCGAGGTGATGGCAAGCTTTTTAACCTGAACCGGTTAACAGCATAAACCAAGACACGAAATGTGCTAATCGATGACCTGGTGTTTGCCCACGATGCAGCCTTCATTGCTCAATCCAAGAAGCACCTCCATGGCATATTTTTCGTCGGCATGCAAAGACCTCGGGCTAAAATTCAGCAAGAGCAAGACCAAAGTCCTTAGTCACGCGAGTTACGGAGATTGATAAGCCGATTTGCACAGCAGCTGCGATTTTGTGCCGATTGAACTCTCGTGTTCGTGGCGAGCGCAAGCTGGCTGTAAAGACAAATATGATGGTATACAGCGCATGCGTACTGAATGCTTTACTGTACGACAGTGAAACCTTAACTACCCACGCAAGACACGAGTGGAAGCTGAATGCTTTCCATTTACGAAGCGTACGTCGTATCTTGAACATATCGTGAATGGACAAAGTTACTTATGCTGGAGTGCTTTCAAAAGCTGGTCTACAGAGCACGTTCAGCCTATTTCGACAGCGCCGCAGGCGGTGGCTTGGTCATGTCTTCAGAATAAAGAATGGCCGTATTCCGAAAGATCTTCTCTATGGTGAATTGCAATTAGAAATTCGATCATTAGGCACTCAGCAATTGCAGTGGAAAATGTTTGCAAATAAATATGAAAGCACTTGTCATTGACTTCGCGATTTGGGAAGAACTTGCTCTTGACGATTTACATTGGAGGCATTGTGTAAAGCATCGTCTGCAAGCTGGTGAGGAGCAGATACATCTATTGACTGCGGAACGTAGTTTACCCCGCCGGCGTGCAACTGATGCAATACAACCGATTTCTGACTATCGTTGCTAACGCTGCAGGAAGAGCTTGTTTCTCCCGAATCGGAATGTTTAGTCATTCATGAAGCTGTTGTACATGAAAATTCATGCGATTGTGTTATACATCCATGGTCGACATCGATCAACGGAGGCCAACAACAAGAGATCAATTAATTAGGAACTTATTTTTGGAAAGATTTAGGAATGGATTACCACACGTTGAGATAAGAGTTTTGGTGATGCAGTTTTATTTTTATCTGGAGATGTGTTGCGACATTTGCTGTTGCTTGGTATCGATGAAACCACTGCACTTATTGATGTCAGTTTAATTAGATCGGTAAAATGTAGACAGTTGTCAGTTTTCGTCAACGCGACGTATGTTTTTTAGAAGGCTTACGTAAGTAGTATGATGAGTGAGTTGTATATGTTCAGGGAGATATTTTCTTTATATTGCAAGCAGCAGAAACGGTAATGGTTAGAAGTCTATAGCGTGTAAATGAATTCCCTATAAAACCTACTAATACGCAAAGATGATAATGTTAATTTTCGGACGTGACTCGCAACTAAATGAAGTCACTTACTAAAGTAATGTGTTTCTCATAACCCCACGCAGTTACACAAAACAATCGGTTTATGGCTGTTTGTATCCATCAGGTGGAGACAGTAGGATGGAGTGCCGTGTGCCTTGGAACAGTGGTATTATGGTCACCGAACCTGATACTACTGTCTCCATCTGATGACGGCAAACAGTCAAAAATCGGCAGTGGTGTGTAAGAGCAGGGTGTGTGAGCCACACATTACTTTGTCCAACCATGAGCGCCTGAAGTGACTTACTTTTTTTCTCATGTGGTTTTGAGTTAGATTTTATAAAAATAATTCTGTCAAATAAATGTAGCATTGATGACCAAGTGGAAAATTTGGTGAGACGTGTAATGCCTGAAGTAGTTGTGACATTCTTTTTTTCATACAATCATTTGTAGTTATGACTATTCGCGGTCCATCTTCATCAGTTCTATTGCTGAATTTGTGCTTTCTGCATTCATCCAGGGTGGATATTACCATAAGTATTCGCATGTATTGTAATCGTTTAGGCGTGTAATGTAAGATCTCTAGATTATAAAATTTTGTTTAACCACACGTGTTTCATTAATTATCAATTGTGTGTGTATGTTGGTCTTAACGAACAGTCCGCTTGTATCAATCAAATTAATAAGAAGTCTCACAGTTCAAACATTTCCTTGATAATATATTGTTTCTTAGAAGGTGCTTCCTGCTTATAATAAACCAACGCTATGCATCGTGACATATTATAACTTGTCGTGGAAAGCTATGTTGTTTATAATTATTTAACTGATTCTAGTAGCCATAGCTGTTAACAACTAGACTTAAAAACGTTTTCGATCATTATAGAGTTATAACAATGACTGCAGAACATTGAAAAAGCGGAAGCAAGTTCGAATTATTGAAACAAATGAGCGTAGACAAAGCCGACAAAAATCCGTGTAAAATAAAGGAAATGTCACGGAAGTAACTCAAAGTTATTGTGATCAGTATTAAGCTGTTGAAATCTGACTGCTTTTGAGATATTCGCGTATTTCCTGTGAAAGTGAAAATAAATATATTTGATATCAAAATGCATAATGATCGCAAACAAAGATGCAGCGATAAAAAATGAAGAAGAACATGAATTATGAGTAAATGTGTTGATGATAAAGAAATAATCAGTGAACAATAGGTGATAAACTGTTGGAATGAGAAAAACTTTCATTAATTGGAATAGAAAGAAAAGTTGATTATGATGATATATATATATATATATATATATATAGATGGATAGATGAATAGGTAGATAGATAAATTGATAAGTAGTGAGATGGATGGATAGATAGATATATTGATTATTGATTAATTGATTAATTGATCTGTTAGTTGCTGATTGATAATTCGAGGGCGCGATCATTAATTGATTTCTCTATTAGCGACATAACGTAAAACAAATCAATCAAATTCATACGCAGTTATCATCGAGTTGCTTAGTCATTGAGTGCAAGGTAATTTGCTAAGAGTATTACTCTAACAACAGTCCTTCGAGTCAAAGGGAAGAGACCATCTGACTAAACGTTTCCTAACAACAGTTTGGAAACCATGATTGGAAATGCTTCGATAATTGATTAAATATTCTCAGGTACAACCTTAATTCGTTGAATTAATCAGTATACTCGTATTGAATTATCGAAAATCGATAGCATAGGTCAATTTTCGACGCCTCATCTGACGTTTTGCAATCATAACGGACGCATAACATACAGGAGATTAATGTCATATATTTCTCAACCTTCTCAGATGCCGATTTGTTACCAGTGTTGATTGTTAAAAATCGAGGATATTTTTTTGTTTGTCAGGTAGTAACTCAACAACCAAGCCTAAATAAATGTTATAAAACTCGACTTTCGATCAGCGATTTAAAATATTTATTCACAATGTCATCAATTCGATCTTGAGCAACCTGACTTCGCGTGGTGACTGTTCGAATAACGATCAATAATATTCAATCATTCATCATCATTCATTCAACAATAATCAATAATACTGTTATTCAAGTTCTGTTTGTAAAACCTACATTAATTATTACATTCTGTGGAACGAGTGAGCGTCGTTTGTTTTCACTTCCATTCTTGGGTTGGTTATTCAATTCAATACAATTCAATTCATCATTCTACGTTAGATGGGTATCTAAAGACTAAGAGTCACCCACTCAAATATTCATTCTGAATAATTTCCTCACACGACTCAAACGCATGCGTAACAACACAGTTGGAATAACTCATAGTATGGAAACGGTGTTGAATTTGAAGCAACTAATCCCGCGATACATCAAAGCCAAACGTATACACGAACGAAATACTCAGGCGTCAACATTTGAAGCATCTATGGAGTCAACCATTCAAATCATATTGATAAAATATCCTTTTTATGGCTGCTATTCAAACATCAGCCTACTGTTGATGTTTACTTAAACTAATATATAGCCCAAAAAACTAATTCTACAAAGCCTATAAACCAGAAAGTATATTTCTCAATTCACTGCGGTTCCAAAGTAGAAATATAAGTACTCGGAATTCCCCTCACGCCGAAAATTGAGAATATTTTCCTTAACGCCAAGGCAAACTGTAATACAAACCATACTTTAATACCATATAGCCTTGATGTGGTTATATCCGAAGCAGTTAGATATTATGTGAATTTGGCTTAATTATATTATTCACAACATCACATTTGTAGCACTTATTTGGCATATGAATATTGTAAGAATGAGTATCGACTAGCGAGCAATGCAGATTTTTCTCGCATCAAACATCAGCAACGTCAATTTCTATATGTTGAATTTGTTTTGAGTGTTTACACTCACCACAGCATCATTCAAACGGAAACGCGCGAAATTTATTTTCTAAATCTTAAATCCTTGCTGGTTTACGATAGTTCCATCGAGGTCTCATGTAATTATTCTGTTATTGTATAACTTGATACAATGTGTGATTTGGTGTACAATGTAAATAATGAATAACAGTTTCTGGTGATATAAAAAATGCTATGGCGACGTACCTCGATTTTTTCTTTCACGTCTGAAGAGGGAAAAATTATGTTTTTCGTTATTCGTACATATAACACACTCAAAAGTTTTTCGAATGCAATTAGTTGGATTTTGCACTGGGAAAATGTTCCGGCAACAAGCTTCTTTGCTCTGCACTCTGTAGATTATTCCAATAATTTACCCTGTTCCTGTGTGACATCTCATGATTTCTAAGTATTATACTATCTATTACAAATGTTTCGTTGAGGATGCTTTTGTATGTTCTGATTTAGATTCGCCATTCGATAAGATAAGCTAATGGAAATGGATGAAACTGAGGCATTTGTTCAAGATAGTCTTCATTTTTTTAACCAGCTCTTATTCCTAAAGTTTCATACTCTATATTTGGAAAAGTTTTCAAATTTATTATTTATTAAATTTCTACATATTTTGACGTATCGATATTTGTATGAAACTACAAGAGGGGGCGAATATTTACTTGTATGATAAATGAGACGCCCATGGAGAATAACATACTGGGTTTCTGTCTTTATGCATGTTTCATTATTTTCATGAAAAATATTTTATTGAAATTACCTTTTTTGTCAAGTTTCACAAGTAAAGTTTACCGAAGATCAGGATTATTCAAGAAAGAAAATATACCCACAAATTCGCGTAATTTATTGTAGCGGAACAACAAACTGTAAACCTAAAACTATTTCTTTTATGCTGTTGTAGATTTCCGATAAAATCTGTCGTATAACTGTGATTACATATTTATTAAAATGCGTATACATATTGACTGTGTACAAGCAATGTTTTTTTTCTTTTGATGTGTTAAGATTTCTTGAAATAAATTGAATCGATATCGAGGAGAGAATGATCATTTTTGGGAGAGGATTTCGCCATATCTTAAGAATATGGTCACAGGAATTGTATATATAGGATAATGTTCCGGCTGCATTGTCACAAATTAACCAATATAATTTTATGTCATTGAAATTGTTCATTCTCCAAACGAAAAAAAACTCACCTTTAAGTTTCTTTTCTATTGCTGACAACGAATAATAAATTTGAGGTGAATTTATTGGTAGGAAAATACAACATGGTTGGCGCCAGCTGTTGGCAAGTGCCCTCACGGTATTACTAATTACCGGTTTCTGCTTACTTATTCAAAACGATCGATTGAGTGTCAAAAATGTAAAAATCTGAATAAATAATTTGTCGGAAAATGTCTGGACATCATGTACAGTGGTTCTATCTTCGTATTTGTCAGCGTAGGTCTAGCAGGTGAGCGAGTTGACGCTTTCCGACTAGTGCAAGTTTTTATCCTATAGCCATGAGTTATTCTAGACATGAATGTTTTAATTGAATCTAGACATTCGTTATGTGGAACATCAAGTACGACATTTTACTGAGATCTCATGCTATGTTCATTTGAAATGTGTAATACTCAGGGGTTTGCGATATACTTGTGATGCAGTTATGTCATAACCTCGCCGCCACAGTTGCCTCTGATTTAAAACCGCACCACACCGAAGTGAAAAATATTCACTGACAAAAGTTGGGAAAATAAATTTGGTTACACCTCGGCTATCCATACAATGATTAGCATCACACTGGAGATACAGGAAGTGCAGTGTACTAGACATGAACACCATAACGAAATGCAAAACACCTCCATCCGGTACAAAGCAAATGTAGGCCTCGTTGAAAGGCTTGACGACATAATTCATTGATTCATGATTTGAAGTTTGGGGGAAATTTCATTTTAACATTTCAAGTAACATTTGGTTCGGTAACGGGAGCAGATGGGCAATGTTAGCAGACATTGAACGGTATGCTGTTTATCAAGGACTCATCTCTCAACATCAGACCTCGTCATCTTACTGATAACATGGGAAATATCGTTTCCGATGTATCGCAAACGACTTCTCGAAAACGTAGCTTGGCTCTTTTTGAACGGCGCATTTTTCCTAACCTGCACAATATTTCCCATCCTGGCATTCGTGCTAGCGTTGATGAATTTACGTTTGGATTTATTTGGCCAAAAGACACCGGGTACCTTCGGTCATCCACTGTCACCGAAACCCCAACATCACCGAAAATAATCCTTCGTACACCTAATGTTAATCCAGAATCCGCCATCTTTAGAACGATCTGAGGCTCAAATCGGCAGCCGGTGAAGTTCGTTGATTATATAGTGTGTATTTAGCACGTTAATATTGCTTGGTGCGTTCTCGTGCATCTTTTAGTACGTCGTCGTTATAACTCGGTCATGGTATTAAATCCATGTAACAGAGAGTTTTATTTCTCCCTCCTCAGGTGCACATGCTGCCATCCCACTGATGTAATGGTGACACATGCCATCATCGGAGCACCCCTACGCTTGTCGCCCACCCAGGTGGTAGCCCAAGCCATCAACCATAAACACTCACCGCCAAACCCGAAAACAATTCAGACGAGGTACGCCAATTCGTTTTTCTCTAGGCGAGGTCGTTTGCTATAAATCCTATGGATGCGTGTAATTTGCTGTGGGGACTGTGTTTTTGGGGCATATGTTACTTCATTGTCAAGCATACGAATGCGCGTACGTTTTCTCCCACTGATTTCGTACTGAGCCCATGCCAGTTGGGCGCTCCTCCAAACCGCGCGTTCAATCAATGTGAACTGCCTCAACCAGAACGTTCACCACATATGAGACATGACTCGACTTAGTCCTGCTCGTTACATTGTTGACCGTACTCCGGTCAGCACGAAAATCGGTTCATGCCAATCTAGTGCTCAGATGATCTGGAGTGATTCGTTTCTGAGATAACATGTTCCAGCGAGGAATGACCGTGCACATTTCAAAACATTCGACTATCAATTCCTAATCAGAAGTCTCTTCTGTCCTGATTTCTTGGAGGGGGATGTGCAACAATTATGTATTACATTATCTAAAATCTATTGACGTTTACATTATCTCCCGTTGAGGCGTGCTACGTGACTACACTTGTGTACGAATTACAAACTTGCAAATGTAATGGGAACAAACTGACGTTCATAAATTAACACATGCCATCATTAAAAACCACACTGATGTTATTTCAAACTGAAATAACTTCTTATATAAAACACATAAACGTACGTTCTATCTCTTTCGAATAAGCTGTAATTTTGTAGGGAAAATGCTCTTACGATTGAAAAAGATATTCTTTTGCATTGAAATGTTGAGCGGATAAAGTTTCATTAAATAAACCACCAACAACAGTCTGGACAGAAATTTAATGCAGTAGATTCGCTAACTTTTGTGTAGTGGGTCGCTATTGACTGTTTCAAACGACTCCATCTTGCAACCTTGCAAATGATCTTACGTCAAATTCCGTCGAACCATTAGATTCAATGCACCGTGGATTCGTTTACAGACTGAGTATCTCAACATAGAATGATGAGATATTAACCATTCTTTCATACATTTATGGAGTTTATCGTCTACTCCATAGTCGAAGAGAATCGAAAAAACTTATGCCAGACTCACTTGTCTAAGAGGAAGTTTAACACACAAGATTGTCTATTTTCAGAATCTAAGTTATTAGGTTGTTGGCTCGAATTGGTTTCGCAACCATTAGGTAACGCTGAGGTCAAAGGATGTAGATCTTCACAAGTGATTCAAAGTTTAAAGTGATTCAAAGATGTAATGGTATTGAAAGCAATTAGCTTAACAGATAAACGGACCTAGTATATAATGCTGCGCCACATTCATCGGCGAAAACTAGGATGATTTGGTCACACTTTCCACAAGACAGACTAAGACCTCACGAAACTCGACCTGGACGACATACCCGTTGGTGAGTGGCGTTGGCGACAAGACCGTCGAATTAAGACCTGACTGTCGGCTGTCAAAAATAATGTAAACGTCCTGGGACTTGTCACCGTCTATAGCTTTGGCAGATGTGAACGAGACTGGATTTAGAGCTGCAACGATCTCGCTTCCAATCGTCGCGCGTGGGCAAGCGTGATTCTAAACATCAACGAGGCCGGCTAACAAACCCGTGAAGCCAGCGCATTAAAGTAAAAAGTAAGTATACAATGCCATAGTAAGTAATTTGAAGCGAAATGAATGTAAAATATATTTAATTTTATGTCATTGAGTTTTCATTGATCCCAGAAGTGAATACACATAATCTATATTCAAACTTTTATCGTGATAATAAATATCCATTATATCGGAGATTGCTTCAACTTTTTAACTAGAATTTATCCACAAACATCGATTCCAAAGAATTCAGCTGATTTATAGTTTCACGCTTATAATATATATATATATATATATATATATATATATATATATAAATGAAGATGAAAGTATGAAACACTTTTACTAACCTTTCATTCGTTCTTTTAACTCTGAAGTACAGATTATATATGATCAGTCAATTTTGATATTAATAAGTTTGGAACCGATCGTGTACTAATAAAGCAAATATATTTCTATGCAATTGGTTAAAGAGGTTTGGTTAACATTTCACTATCAACACAGAAGGTTCGTCAGGCCAAGTGTGATTGTCAGCATAGGGAACATGACCATTTGAGCATTTGAACTTAACATTGAGCAGCGTAAAGGTAAACTGTGAGGTGTCAAGCTAGATATGCATGACCGGTATGGATTTACCGAAGAAGATTCTGAATTATACCATTTCCAACAGTGAAAGCGTTTTCGTTTCAAATTTTGCTATAGTCAGGGCTTTTATATTCTTATGCGTACAATTTTATCACGCAAGCTTTGGAAATAGTTTCTTCCAACAGTTTGTAATGAAACTGATAATATGAGTCAATGTTAGGTTACTGTTTATGCACCAGTGTTCAGTTTGAGTGAAGTTTGCGAACTCTCTATATGTTTTAGATTTGAAGTCTGATTTTAATAATAAATATTATATGAGATTGCAATCTTTAAAACGCGTGTTACTATTGCGATAAGTGTTAATCATAAGGCTTGAGAAACTACAATATCTGCCAGTTCTCTTTGATACAAAAGGATAATTAATCACAATTTACTGGCGAGAAAAGCAATTTACTATACATAAAGTCTAATAAATGAGATTTATGCAAAACATGTTGAACCCGATGGTAGTGCCGCGACCTGATGAGTGCAAACAGTACGAAAGTGATTGTGAGTAGTGTAACGGAAATGCGTTCAAATAAGGATTACAGTTATTTCTATTCGCTGACAATTCGCAAAGACGAATAAAGCTGTTTATCATTCATTCATAGTTTAAGTTGGAAATGTTATAGAATACATGTCAATTAAATATAGCCCATACAAAATAATAAAAGTAGCAAATACCTTTTTTGTCAGGCACTATTTTTATAAAAACATGAATGCATTATATTAGAAATTTTTTGACTATTGTGTAGTCATTATTTTATTATCCGTATTCCATTGTCATCGCAGAAATAAAGATGCATATTGCATATCGATAAAATACAAACTATATTTCCATCTACCAACTAGAATTTACACAATAACCTGTTTAGTTTCAATTTAGACAAAATATGGCTGTTCCTCTTAATTTAACTAAAAAATCGATGACACGACAAATCTTGCATTTCAACGACAACTGTTGCAAGTGCTGTCAATTGATTTAGACAGATTCTCTGCGTTACGAAACGATTATTCAATGATCTTTCATTAACTTGGCCAATATCTACATCGCTAGAACCTATTCATGCAATATCACGTAAAGTTGATTTTCGTCTATTTCATGATTTTGCTTATGTTTCATTTTTTTATGTATCTCACGGCCCGAGCTGTTTCGTGGATACGCTCCTTATCCCAAATATGCACTAATAGCGCACGTCTCATATAGCCTCTGACAACCAAGTCAGCTAGTGGCCTGCACGAGTGGTATTGTGTGACCCGGCGGAACTGCTTCTACTGACATAAGTGGCACCTCAAAACTAGCTTGCAGGTGTAGCGCATGTGTAGCTCGCAATGATTAGCTGTTGCCAACCATTGAAAATCTAGATACTCTCCCTACGCGCTTCAATGTAAAACGTTGTTCATAAAAATGTGTTGAAAAATTCAGACGAGGTTTCATAAATCAATTTCAAGTTACTGATTAATCAGGAAATTGCGCTCTCGGGTTGCCCGGCATTTAACCAGATTTTAAAATTCGTTCTCACATTCAGATACTAGTTAACTAGATGATGATAGATATAAAGAAATTTATAAATCATATTTAGCAGCAACACGGACAATTTCGGAGAACATGGTTATCAAGAGCTACCTGATTTCTCAAAAAAGCGCTGTCGGGCTGTTAATCGAACAAGAAACATCGTTTAACAAGTAAACGTAAAACAATTATCACATGAATCGAAAAATAATTCTCTGTTTCATTAAAAAACCATGTGGTGAGAACAGTATTTAGCAAAACATTTAATCTCAAGTATCTAACATAAAAATTACCAAATTAACTAACATAACATGAAACAAAATTGTTGTTTGGTCACCGTACCAACTGTGTTTTTCATATCTCGCATGCATCGAAATTCAGAGCTTCATACAGAAGACTGACAATGTTTCATTTCTTTCGGTGGTGCATGTCAATAAAAAACTTTCAAAAAGAATATTAAGATTTAGCAACGGGTATCCTTCTAGAAGCTTCTTTGAATAAATATTTAACTGGAAAGCAACACAATGTTTCTATCAAATAGTTAACTTATTTATTTTGGCTTTCAATTTTGTTTATTTTAAATTTGCTACTCAATAGTAGCTCAAATAAAAACGTTTTACTTGCCTTCTTCTTTCTCCTTTTCCAACTCAACTAATGGGCAGAATGAGAGCGAAATTATGAATATAATTGAAATGAAACCGAAAACCATGTACAAAAGTTTCATCACGATTATAAATTGCACAAGTACATTACGATTTTGGAAATAATGTTTCCTGTAACCGAAGCAACAGGGTCAATCCTCACTGAAATCACTGTCTCCGCAAAATGTTTTCAAACAACATGATGCTTATCGGAGCGTAGGATGTAAGCTTCACAAGACCTTCATTGATCATAAGCGTTTTGAGTTGCCCGTGAGGAATCACTTTTTGATTATGCCGTGTAACGCCGTGGTGAGTAGCAAAAAACCTATTCAAAGGTGGTTATTACTGCAATTCGCACAATAATTTTGTCACAAGCTCAAAGCTCACTGCTTCCACTTAATGGCGCTTAGCAGCCATTAAGCGGATGTATAGTGTGGGGAAAGTTTATTTTCGACAGATTGCATCATTGTTAATTCAAGTAAGAAAATGCGAATATCTTGACTCCAATTTAGTATTAAAGCCTTGCATCTAGCCATAAAATATACCCACTACTTAAGCCGATAAAAAACACAATTAGAAGATTAATGGTGATGTAGTTACAATTTTAACAGTAACCAAAAAATTCAAATTAGTGTCTTTTTGCATATTTCATCAGTACTTTCACTTACTCTTGGAATATAAGTTGAAAAACGGTCAAGAAAGTACTGTTCAATGCCCGATACATGTTTATGTCGGGATTTCGGGACATGTCGTTAGTATAACACCATCAGCAGTGAAAGAATGTGTTCTGGTTTTATCCTCTCATAGTTCGTTTGCGTAACTCTTGATACTTGATTAATGTAGCTCATTTTGACAAGGAAAACGTTATTTGAGCTGACTATTTATCAAATGCTTGGAGCCGTTGGACATACATCACTGTTAAGCAAAACGATTAGAAAAACTTGATGGATTTGCATGAGAAAGATGATTTCTGTTTTTATCTAAGGATTTAACCTCATCTGCATGCGGAATTGTGATTGAAAAGTTTGTTCTACGATTTTCAAAAGTTTATATCAATCTCGAAATCTTCAACATTTCTTCACAATTTTGAGGCTTGTGATTCTTCATCGTATGGTCGCTACACAATAAGTACAACAGAATATGTCTTGTCTCAGTTTTCTTGAAGGATTCAAGGTGTTTGACAAAATGGATGTGGATTTTGACCTTTGTTCAGGACCAGGGGTTAGCTTAATTCACACGATTTGACTTCTGAGATCGTATAACATAATCGACCCAGCCGTATCTAATAGTGGCTTAGAAGTTCGTACGATTCATGCCAAATAGCTTTAAATGCCAAGCTCAGGAACACGACAGATGGGATATCCAAATAACTCTCATCTTTACATTATTGAGGTGGAAAATAGATTATGCCTGACTTGGTGAGAACTTCTGAGTTTAATAGAGGATTAACACGTTTTATCTTATCGTTTTAGAACCTACGTCATAATGAGTATAGAAATCGAAGATCGGATAACATTCACAGTGTTTAGTCTCAATTCAAATAAATTATTAGACAAAACAAAACCGAGTGATCGGGTGTCAGCAGACTGCGGCATTTTGTGTTCGATATACGGCTGCATAGATTTACCATCGCTGTTAATTCTTTTTAAATGATATGAATTAAAATACTTCATTTATTAATCCTAAAAAGCGATTCTAAAACATACCGCGCTCATTTTCCAACTTTGCTAATTCTGTGGATGAAAAATCGGTTGGTCATCAGATTTAATTAAAATCAATTTAGACATTTTCTTTTTTCAACTTCTTTAAATCAAAGCCTTTTTTGTTTAAAATTGAAATGAGTAAGCAATCGTTTTGGTATTGTGAAACGTTGTGGAGTAACATGTCGTCGTATGATGTTCATCCTTTGTCTACAAGGGCAACGCGATCTACGCTGGCTGTGTTCTGTTTATTTAAAGTTAGAACGTTTGTATTCCAAACGATCTACTCCGTAGAGAGTTCAATTTAGTAAGTCGAACATTCGTAGTGGCGCTATAAATACGTTTGCAAAGAAAAATGAAAGCTCTGAACCATCGACGTGGGAGGAAATTGCATTTGATCACTCACTTCAGAGGCACAATGTGAGTGCTCATGTTCATCCTTTAGAATAGCAGATACGCTTTTGGGCCGCTGAGCTTAGAGCATCTAAGAATACTACTGCCCAACGCTATAATCGTTGCGGGTTAGATTGATTCTATCAAATCGACTTTTCTAGTTATTTGAAACACTTTGATGCATGAGATAATTACTCGCTTGTGTTGTACATCCATCGTAGACATCGGTCGAAATAGGTCATGAGCACGGATAATAGGTAGAAGTGAATGAGATGTTTGCCTAAACATCAGGTTTAACCGGGATATATGAATACAATGTGGTCTTGAGGTAAACGTGACGCTGAGTACACCATGGTGTAGAAGAGAATCAGTGGCAGTCGTCATGGTGTCTCCACATTGGTATAGTTGTTAGTGGATGCTCCACAATCAAGCAAGTTTTATTTGTTTTTCAACATGCTTTAAAAGACAAAAACAAGATTTTGAAGTGTCAACAATTACCAATTACAACCGGTTATCGGCTGTATGCTGTCCTCAGGAGCCGAAATCAAGTAGCTTTCCGGACTATAAGCAACCCGAAAACTGGTCACATGAAATGATTGAAAAGTTTTATCTTCCTATTCTGCGATCACCAGAAATTGTATCTTTCTCAAATTTCATTATTCATCAGATCTATCTAGATAAAGTTCAGAGTTTAAAATAACTTGCACTCATTTAACATTTTGATAAGTCACTATTCTTTCGGAAATATATCACATCCAGGGCTTACAAATTTGTCTTTAATTTGCGATTGTTACGCGAAATTTCAAAGAGCTAATACTCGAACAAAGTTAGTATAATAAACATTTTGACAAAAATTATATATTCACGTTTTTCTAGATAATCAAAATAATATTGACATGCTATGGGCTTTTCTTCGTTTCCAACTCAACTAATGGGCAGAATGAAAGCGAAATTATAAATAGAATAAAAATGAAACCGAAAGCCATGTACAAAAGTTTCATCACGAATTTAATATGCGCAAATACATTCTAATTTTCGGAAATCATATTTCCTGAAACGGAAGCAACACCGTAAATCCTCACTGAAATCACTGTCTCAACAAAATGTTTTCAAACAGCAAGATGCTTTTTGGAGCGTAGGGTGTAAGCTTCACAAGTCCTTCATTATTCATAAGCGTTTTGAGTTGCCCATGAGGAATCACTTTGTGATTATGCATTATAACGCCGTAGTAAGTAGCAAGAAACCTATTCAACAATGGATTATTACAAACTCACAAACTCAAAGCTAACTGAAGTTTTGTAGTGCTCACTTTCCCATCACTATCATACCACTACCGGTTTCAGGCTGTTTGCCATCGCCGGGTGGAGACAGTAAGATCAAAGCTTAATGCTTCCACTTCACGCTGAGCAGACATTAGGCTAAAGACCATTAGGTATAGTGTTGGGAGAGTTTTTATTCGACACATTGCATAATTGTTCATTCAATTTAGATAATGCAAATAGCTTGACTCTAATTTTGTATTATATCCTTGCATCTAGCCATAACATTTACTCACTACTTAAGCCGATAAAAACCACCATGATGTAGTTACAACTTTTAACAGAAACCATAACATGCAAATTAGGGTCTTTTCACATTTGTATCAGTAATTTTATTTACTCGTAGAGTATAATTTGAAAATCGGTCAAGCATTTACTGGACATAGTTTAATGCCCGATAAATGTTTATGCTGAGATTTCGGGACATATCGTTAGTATAGCACCATCAGCAGTGAAAGAATGTGTTCTGGTTGTATCCTTTCATCTGTGGTTGCGCAACTCTTGATACTTGAATAATGTGGCTCATTTAGATTAGGAACACTTCATTTCAGCTAACCATTTTTCAAATGCGAGGAGCTGTTGGACATACATCACTGCATGAGAAAGATGATCTTCATTTTAGGCTAAGGATTTAACCTAATCTGCGATTTCATCTACAAGTTTCGACCTATGAGATTGTGTAAACTAATCGAGCCAACCGTTTCTGATATTGGCATGCAAGTTCGTACGATTCATGCTAAATAACTTCAAATAGCTAGATTTGGAAGCCGAGCTAAGGAAAACGACAAAAGCTTGATCCAAGTAACTATTGTATTTACATTATTGAGGTTAAAAATAGATTATGCCTGACTTGGTGAAAACATCTGAGTTTAATAGAGGATTAAAACGTTTTATCTTTTCCTTTTAGAGCCTACGTCAAAATAAGTATAGGAATCGAAGATCGGATAAAATTCACAGTGTTTACTCTCAATTCAAATAATGTATCAGACAAAACAAAACCGAGAGATCGGGTGTCAGCAGAATGCGACATTTTGTGTTCGATATACGGCTGCATAGATTTACCATCGCTCAATTCTTTTTAAATGATATGATTTAAAATACTTCATTTATTAATCCTAAAAAGCGATTCTAAAACATACCGCTCTCCTTTTTCGAATTTGCTAATTCTGTAGATGAAAAATCGGTTAGTCATCAGATTTAATTAAAATCATTTTAGACATTTTCTTTTAATTAACTTCTTTATATCAAAGCCTTTTTTGTTTAAAACTTAAGTGAGTTAGCAATATTTCTGGTGTTGTGAAACGCTGTGTAGTATCATGTCGTCGTATGTGTTCATCCTTTGATACAAGGGCAACGCGATCTACGCTGGCTGTGTTCTGTTAATTCAAAGTTAGAACGTTTGTATTCCAAACGATCTACTCCGTAGAGAGTTCAATTTAGTAAGTCGAACATTCGTAGTTGCGCAATAAATACGTTTGCAAAGAAAAATGAAAGCTCTGAACCATCGACGTGGGAGGAAATTGCATTTGATCACTCACTTCAGAGGCACAATGTGAGTGCTCATGTTCATCCTTGAGAATAGCAGATACGCTTTTGGGCCGCTGAGCTTAGAGCATCTAAGAATACTACTGCCCAACGCTATAATCGTTGCGGGTTAGATTGATTCTATCAAATCGACTTTTCTAGTTATTTGAAACACTTTGATGCATGAGATAATTACTCGCTTGTGTTGTACATCCATCGTAGACATCGGTCGAAATAGGTCATGAGCACGGATAATAGGTAGAAGTGAATGAGATGGTCACCTAAACATTAGGTATAACCGGGATATATGAAAATATGTGGTCTTGAGGTAAACGTGACGCTGAGTACACCGTGTTGTAGAAGAGAATCAGTGGCAGTCGACATGGTGTCTCCACATTGGTATAGTTGTTAGTGGATGCTCCACAATCAAGCAAGATTTATTTGTTTTTCAACATGCTTTAAAAGACAAAAACAAGATTTTGAAGTGTTAACATTTACCAATTACAACCGGTTTCCGGCTGTATGCTGTCCGCAGGAGCCGAAATCAAGTAGCTTCTTGGACTATAAGCAACCCGAAACCTGGTCACATGAAATGATTGAAAAGTTTTATCGTCGTTTTCCGCGATCACCAGAAATTGTATCTTGCTCAAATTTCATTATTAATCAGATCTATCTAGATATAATTTAGAGTTTAAAATAAGTTGCATTCATATAACATTTTATTAAGTCGCCTGATCGTTCGGAAAAAGATCACATCCATGGCTTACAAATTTGTCTTTAATTTGCGATTGTTACGCGAAAATTTCCAAGAACTAATACTAGGATAAATGTTTTATAATGAACATATTGACAAAAATTATATGTTCAATTTTTTCTAGATAATCAAAATAACATTGACTTGCTATGGGCTTACATATTAAACAGCAACTTACCGGTTCGTGGTGCAATGCTGATCTCCACTATGAAACACATCAACAGAATGCAAGCAAAATCAATTTTCATCATTTCCGGAAATTTCTCAAACCGATTACTGTATTGTGAAACCGACCACGGTTTAAATAGAGTACTCTCGGCTTAGTGACCAATGGCGTTTTATCAGGACTGTCCAATTGTGTGGTGATAAATTTCTTTCGTCGTTGAGCGAAAACTACTTCAAAAAGAACACGTTATACGGGTAAACAAAGTTAGATTTTGCAGATTTTGTTTATTAGGGTTTGTACACGCGGTCAGGCGCTTCAGTCGCTGATTGATGACCAATGTTGTGTTGCTCACATCCTTACACCAGAACCCACAACTCCATTTGAGGACGGCAATCAGCCAGGCGCCGTTCGTGGTGTGTAAGTGGTCATTCATTAGCGCCTCGAGCGCTTTGCCAGAAATAACTGTGATTCTTTATTTGAACATCGTTTTCCGTTGTATGAACCCAACGTCAAAGTTTACCACTTCTCCACTCTTACGAGTCTCATAGAAGCCTAACTTACTGTCTCTACTTGATGACGGCGAACAGCCAGAAAACGTTTGTGGTGTGTAAGTGCGTGGGATGTGTACAACACTTAACATAGGTCTGACGCGTATTGTTGAGAACATAAACACCATATAATAGCACTCCAATCACCATCTTTGTTGGTTGTCTCACTAAACAGCTGGGATATGGGCTGATTAATCTTGAGTTTATCGGTACGACTTAACACCGTAGGATTTCAACAGGCGGTTTAGTGAGAGAATGATTTAGAATTGGGGGTTGGAATGCTACACAATGACATTCTCTGTGCTCACTAATACTCTACTGACTTATGATAGGTGAATCATGGATACGGTTACTCGAACAGTTCCAAACATCTTTTACCATATTTACAAGAAATCAGCAGCAGTATTCGAAAATGTTTGAACGTTAATGTTTACATTAATGTTTACCATAAAAAACACGGTACAAAATATCAACGAGATAAATGCATTCCCAATTTTTCATGACTACATTCTTTTGAACTTGCGCAGTTCGTTTAACTTGATTGTATTTTCCACGCTCCGATAAATATCATAAGAATTTCTTCTATTCCTTGAATTTCCAGTAAAATAGAATAACTGTTTTACTGTAATATTGATACTTTTCTGATTAATTACGCCAGAAATAAAATCAGCTTGTATTTTTCTACTGAACTATCATTACGCACCTTTTACCGATAGATATGAGATCAAAAATACCTGCCGCAACGGAAAATGTGGCAAAATGTTGGCTGAGGGCATCAAGTGCACAGCTTGCAAGCAGGAGCTCACCCTAGCTGCTCAGGCATACATAAATCTCACTACGGGATATATGCAAAATACCGCTGGTTGCAGTGATATTGTACCGGCTGTCATGAGGCTGCCACTGACGATGCTTGCCAAAAGCCAAGGAATAGCGTGACGTCGCTAAGCTCGTCAGATTTTGCAGCCGCCCAAACCGTAGCGCTAATAAATCCGTTACGATCTCACCGAAAAGCTCAATGCTACGAGTCTGGCTAACCGGATTAGACGACGTTGACGCGCTTATCGAAAAAGAAAATGTGAGCCAATCGAATTTCTCTAGTTGTTGCTCTTCGATAGAGGCGGCCTCAATCCTCAGCCAACGGTCCGTAACATCCATTCAAGAGGTTGTTGAACCAGATACTCCTGCTATAAGTAGCGCGCCAAAAAAGGTGCACCTCCGTTGGGTGCTTCGAACGAGGGCCAAGCATGGTTAGTTTCAGAAGCACGCAAAACCAGCGCCTGAGTGCTGTACGCTAATGTTTGCAGCATAATAAATAAGTGGGCTGACCTCTCTCTTCGTGTGGCTGAGTTGCACTCCCGGGTTATAGCGCTTTCTTAGACCTGGCTGCCCGCGCTTGATGATGTGCCAATAAACATCAACAAGCAGTATCTCGACATTAGATGCGATAGACCTGGCGACATGACAGGCGGTGGCGTTGCACTTTTCCTAGAGTATGGATTGCACAATACAAGAACGGGTATATCCCTAGCCAGTGAAAACGTCCAAGTTGTTACGAGTATCCTGAGTTGCTACAAGTCAGCCCTCGCAATTGCTTGTGTCTACGTCACACCCAGTGCAGCCCAGCAGGACATTACACAGCTGATTGAGACGCTCGACAGGTTGTTTCAGTCAGCTCCCAGCGTACTCATCTTAGGTGATTCCAACCTCCCAGACATAAATTGGGCCGTCTCTGTAGGTTTAGTCACCAAGCAATCCGAAATTTTTCTCGAATGGCTCCATGATCATGCGCTGCATCAGTATGTGAGTGATCCTACAAGGTTTCGTAATGGATGTACTCCATCAACTCTCGACCTAGTATTGTCGTCCCAGCAGGAAGCCGTTAGATTTTTGAAATACCTACCACCGCTCGGCAAAAGCGATTACGTAATGATAAGCTTCGAAGCGGTAGAGCGGTTTCACAAACATACTGCTCGCCCTAGACGAAATTTTATGCTTGTAGTCTGTGATTTTCTTCTATAGACTTCAAAATCTTTCTTTAAGTTCTCTAACGAGTTTAATGTAAGTGAAAACTGGGATAGAATTCGTAAGTATCATAAGGAGTTTTAAGACAAGCACGCTCCGCTGCGAGTCGTCAAAAAGCATCATAGGCCGCCCTGGTGGACTCCTCGAGTTCGTTTGTCTACCCGTACACAAGATCGTTTATGGCGGCAATATAAGCTATCTCTCACTTCTGGTTCTTAAGTCCGATACAAAACCGCTCGAAAAGCTTGTGTTAAAATACAGCGTTTGCTCAAACAGGAGTTTAAGTTAACCTTAGCTAGGGATGCTAAATCCAATACCAAAATATTTTATAGCTGCGCTCAATCGAAAGGAAAAACCAGGAAAATCATTGGAGATTTAAATCTGGAGGACGAAAAATTAGCTGATACTGACCTGTCTAAGGCGAGTGCCTTCTCTAGGTTCTTCAGTGACGTTCGGAGACGTGATGATTCTTTAATTACTGCGTCTAGCTCTTTTAATTTACTACCTGGCGCTGGTGTACTAGATGAGTTGTCCTTCATGGAATCCGAGGTGTATGAAGCATTTATCCATGTTCGCATCGACAAAACTGAGGGAACAGACGGTATCCACTTGTTTATGATAAAGAGTCTTGCTCCATTGCTCACAGAACACTTATGCAAGCTCTTCGATTCATGCTTGAACATGGGAGTGGTTGTTAGTGAGTAGAAAGAAGCTAAAGTCGTGCTAATACACAAGGGTGGTTGCAGCTCAACTGTTGGTAACTATAGTCCTGACTAGCGTCGTCTCGAATGTAATGGGAAAACTGCTGCGTGACAAAATCTGTCAGCATCTTTGTCGGCATTCTCTACTGAGTGTAACTCAGCATGGATTTCTGAAGGTTAGATAATGCCTGACAAACCTTCTTAGTTTTCTCAATTTTGCCACTAAGAGGATGGATGAAGGAATCCTGTCGTAGCCCTCAACCTAGACTTCAGCAAGGCTTCCGATTCCGTAAACCACCGACTTCTAGAGATTGAGCTAGCTGCAGAAGGCATTCGGGGTAGTCCACTTGCTTGGATAACGGCCTTTCTAACAGGTAGGACATTCCGAGTTAGGGTAGGTTCTACGCTGTCGAATAAAACCAACGTGATCAGTGGCGTACCCCAAGGTTCGGTACTTGGTCCTCTTCTATTCCTGATTCTCATCGATGAATTGTCCTCTGCATTGAAGCGCCCGTGCTTCATTTTTGCGGATGATGTGAAATTCATCGGATCAACGGACGAAGATACCTTGATGCACGTCCTTAAACAAGTCATAAACTGGTCACACTAGTGGGACCTCCAACTGAACCTTGATAGGTGCAAACTCTTGTCAGCACTGGTTGATAAGATTTCAGTTCAGGTGTCGGGCAATTCTCTCACTGTTAGCGCCACACAGCGTGTTAAGGATTTATGAGTACTAGTTAGGACTGACTTCAAATGGGAGGACCAATGCGCCGCTGCAGCTCAACGTGCTCGCAAAGTTCTCTTTCGGCTGAGATCCGTGTTATCCAACAGAAGACCCTATGTATTGCTGCCCCTTTACAAGGCATTACTAAGGCCGCATTTAACATAATGTGTCCAGGCGTTGTGCCCTTACTACAAGAAGGATATCGTTTAACTCGAAAGCGTACAGCGTCTCGCAACTCCCATGATTGAGGTTCAGCGAGGGAAACCTTACGCTGCACGCCTGAAATCCCTAGATTTTTTTTACTTACACGCCGTCGTTTAAGAGGTGACTTAATTGAAACCTTTAGGATCTTGAAGGGGTTAAGTGGCGATATCATGACCGACGTTTTAGCCTTAAGACCTGAACTGGGCACCCGGGGCAATTCACTCAAACTTGCTGAGGAGCGATGAAGACTAGACTTCAGGAAAAACTTGTTCAGCCTCAGGGTGGTAAATTTCTGGAACCGGCTTCCAGAAGAACTTATATCCCGCAGTTTTGTTGCAAGTTTTGGGCAGGGCTTGGACCGCATCTGGGGTGAGCTTTTTCCTGAATTCTCCCTCTAATTTTTATGCAAGATTAGGTTGTTCACCATTTTTAGCTTTGTTTGGTAAGTAAGTAAATGCTAATGATCTGTTTGTTTAATACACAACTCTGCTTTAGCTGAACTATCACCGTAATAGTGAGGAGAAATGTATTCTTATCTTTCCAGCATCATTCATTACGTGGTGCTTCCTAAATACACCCCGGATAATCCCTTGGCATCGCGATCGTCGAGGATATCCAAATTACAATGAAAATAAATGCTTTGGCAGTGGTGGTTGCTTCTGTGCAGCTCTCCACCGAAAGAAATTCTGGATGCTCGATTGGCTCTTTCGCCACATACTGCCCTGTGCAACTGAACTGAAATACGTTAAATCAACTGGGGTGAATGAACGCTGAGAAAGATATATTCGTTATGGCAGTATAATATAGTTCGATCGAGCTGTAGAACAAAATTGAGATTTGGTTAGTCCGGTGTGTAATTTAAAATTGAAGAGAAGGAAGAAAGATGGAGAAACTGATCTGGAAGAGCAAGTATTCTTTGAGAATATTTCAATGCTCAGCTCAAGAATTATTCTGTGAAAAAACGAAATAAATCTGTGAGAATTTCATGGAACCAGATATTAAGAAAATGATTTCGACGCAACGTTTGAACAAAAATGTAAATATATATAAAAATGACAAACTATGGGGTAATATACCCGCGAAGGTGCAGTAGGATATCAGTCCAGGCTGAATACCAAGAGGGAGAAAGGAAGATGAATAGTTGTTAAACACATTAAGGGCGGCTTATCTATATGAACATGAGTTTTATCACTGAGATCAACATTCAGTTAATCCCGTGATATGATTGGTATCTTGAGCACCCTGTGCAAGCGGAAAAATGTCTTCAAACTAACCTAATGCCAAACTCAGTTCACAAGATATTTATTTCCTGCCGATTCAAACGCCTTATTTGTGATTTCATTGCTATATTCCGCCACATTGTCATTACCGGCTCGCGGTTACGGTAAGGGAGGGTATCTATGAGACGATTCGTTTTTGTGAGAGTTTACATTGGAAGATCACATTTTTTCATGAGAAAATCACATCAAGTGTTGAGGAGTGTGTATTGCTTTATGCACAAATCAATGTTTTCCGTGATGTATTCATTCATTCCCTATATACACAACATGACAAGTTATATGCGGCAGTAAGTCAAACAGGCGTTTATGGTTATACTTATTCAGATAAGCACCACCGATCCAGGTTTCACTAAATCTGCAGTTGCCTTCTAGAATTGATGAAGTAAACAATCATCTGAATCCGGTACTGGTGCACTAGATTTCAGGCAATGTGAGAGTAACATATATTTTAATAATCACTCACAACAAAAGCAGCCTGATCACTGCTGTAAATATTGAGCTTTGTTTAGTGCATAACGGTTTATATGGATGTGAAGCGAATTGCAACAGTGGAACATTTCTTATGATTGCCGTTCTTGAATTTGGAGTTAATACTTTTACTCAAACAGAGATAACTGGCAACACGTTTGCCAGATGAGGGAACTTCAAGCGTCAACTATCGTAAGGCATTTAGGTTGGATCAATTTACTTCATATTTTATATATAAAATGGTGGAATCTTGATCAAACAATCGTTAGGCGTGCTAATATGGAAAGCCTACACCTCACGATACCATATCATATCATATCGTCAGGTGCACGAACTCATGTTTCACTGGATTGTAACAATGACACGAAGGAGGCCCTCGATTCCCCAGACAAAGAAAACAGTACGTGTTGCGTGTCAAATCTGCAACAAAGGGGTAAGTGTTATATCTCACATAATTAAATGGCTTGGCAGCTTTGGTGAAGTGCATACAAACTGTGATAAACCCCTAACGCTGGAAGTGGTATCGTTTGTGAACAATGTTGATTTTCCGGGCGTTTGCTACGTGTGAAATGCATGTAGAAGTAAACAGCCTATCGATATACCCACAAATCGTCCACATGGAGCAAATCTGGAATCTAGAATGAAGATTTTGGAAAACTGTTATCGAAAACTTGAGGAAACAGTTAAACCAGTTTTAGTAGAAACATTTGCAAACCCGAAATATATGTTTTTCAAGGATGATAAAGATACGCATAAAGGTGCTCCCTTAACTTAGTGTAGTGAAAGCTAATCCGGGTGTGATAAAAATGGACCTAGTGAATGCTGCTTACCGTGGTCCTCCTTTGATAAATTAGCGAACACTTAAGCCAGAAATCCCAACCGTCTGGTTCCCAGATCAGATCCAAACAAGAAACGCAACACTACCGCTCTTTCAAAGAGGACAGATAACGCTCTCAGTGTAATCTACACAAATCTACCGTAGTCTAAGATACACTTTTTAAAGCAAAACAAGCACAAACGTTCAAGGAATGGACTAAGCTCTGTAAACACATGTGCTGGATAACAATAGAACTTCTTTCGTTGACACGCTTAACTAGGTGTGAATGCTCCCCACACGTTAACCGGCTGCCCCTATTAAGGGTGACATTACGAACTAAATCTGACATGGAATAAGTCATACTTAATGCATATCTACTCAGATCTTGTCCTGGTCTGAATTACCAAGCTGGAAAAGAATACGTCAATTCACTTGTCAAGACAAGTCAACATCATGTAGTTTCATATTACTCGGTGTCCCAGTAAATGTTGACCAATTATCAACTTCGGAACCAAAGCAACATGATTTAAACCATTTGATCTCGTGATTAAATCGTAGTTTAGACTTTTATAATACCTAGATCATACAACTACAAAGGCAATGTGCCCAGTCTTCTGAATATCAATTTTCAAATGACCGACTTGATGACCACTATCAATATCAACTGGAAATTTTCCCACGAATAGCTTACACCAGACGTAAGACTTATCGCAGTCAACCGTGCTCCTGCACTAACACACGGATGCGAATGTACGATAAGCATCATTTACCGCACGCCACTATCATAAAAATCTTTTAATCACAAACTAATCTAATCCTTGCATTACATCTCAAGCTACTAGAATACTCACATTCTGATCAAGAAGTAAGCAATTAAAAATAAATTTATGGAGGCTATCGAAATTGCATCATTGTACGACTACGTTGACTAGCCAACTCTTAGATGGGGCATGGACCAAACTTCAACCATTGAACTTGTCTTAACGAATGAAGCAACCACGGTAGAGCATATTCAATAGCTGGCACCACTGCAAAAGAGTGACCATGCGGTGCTTTTTTCATTATGTATCGCAAACGAGCAAACATAATCATTCCTCTCAGTACGTGGCCAATTGGTCTTAACACGCGCTTGCAGATATATAGATTTGTAACACGATGCTCCCACCGAATGGGAGCCGGTAACGTGTGTCAAAACCGAAAGCCGACGAACATTATCCGCTCCGATAGACCAGGTTTTGCAGCCATAAAGTAGTGTAGTACGCACCACTGCGTTGTACATTCGACCTTAAGTATGGCGTGAAACACTGTGTCGACGCCTCATGTGGAGAATGTTAGCAAAGGCTACACCAGCTTTGCGAACATCTTGAGTGACAAGGTGAGCAAAGCTTTCTACCAATTGAAGATTAACATCGCACACCGTGAAATTCGGAAGAGAGCAGCTCCAATCTTGAGTAAGTGTTTTCACATCGCAATACCTTGGAGCTCCAGGTGCCAGGTGGTCCGGGGCTTGATTTATTATATGAGGGTCATCTCCCAGAAGTGCGATGTCATCCACATACTCTAGATTGGGAGATCTCCCCTGGCAGAAATTCAACGCTTGCACCCCTAGACCAGCTAAAGCCTTCCTGAGGACAACGTCGATCGCGAAGTAAAAAACGAACTGCGTGATAAGACAGCCCTGATGCACCGCGCTAGATATATTGAACGGGACGACAATTGTCCGTACGCTCGAACCATGCCCGAAGTTCGCCAATATATTGCTTCAAAGATCAAAGCAAACTTGTCGGTCACTCCATGTCTCAACAGACATTTCCAAACACTTTTGCGATCTATTGAATGGAATGCTGCTTGTATGTCATGGAATATCATTATAGTTGATCTACGAAATGTGTTTCTTCGCTCTAGTATTTTGGGGAACTTAAAAATGATGCCAACTCGAATTAGCCTGAATTCCTCTGAGAACCGTGAGAACATTAAGCCTGGCAACATTCCACTGCCTTGCAACGTTTCTACGTTTTCCGCCAAAGGCAGTGAGAGCTTAGCGCAGACTACAGCAGAAAGTGACTCTGGACAGGTGCCCCAGTATGAACGGCAGTCTTGCACACTCCCTCGCTACGAGAAGCTGATAGCAATATGGTCAATTTTTGCGAACAAGGCCACAAATGGATTCTTTCAGGTGAAGCAGTAACGCTTCGAATGTCGGAATTCAGTGTTGACCACGTAGAGGGTGTACTCTGAGCACAAGCTGTCTTTCACCGTTGTCATTACGATTGCAATCGAGAACACGTGCGTTCATATCTCCAGCTGAGACAACGATGTCACTCTTCGCATGCAAGTCTAACGAGTTCTTGCAATCTTCCGTAACACTTATCCTTGTCAAGTTCAAAGCCACAATTATTAGGTGCTCAAGCAGCAACCACTAACAGGTGGCGGGATTGGTTGCGAAATCGGACTTCCTTACCGGAACCTTATTGCCATAGTGCACAAAGGCGACAGTTGACTGAGATCCAGTCTAACAGTGCGTCCTCAGCTCGATCACTCAAGACGATTCCGACACCAGATTGACCAGATACCACGGCATCGTCATCAGTGAACAAACGTAGATAGTTTGACTTGCGTAAGTTCGAATAATTAGACAATCGTGTAACTGAGCTAGAGTTATGCATGCGTGTTTTCGACAAACAGCACACATCGATGTTGAGGCTATGAAGCGTGCGAGCCAAGGCTGCCTGCTGTCCGATGTTAGCTGAAGTGCGTACAATAAAAGCCGCCTAATTTGAATGGTACGTGCGGGCGGAAGCAGGCAACATGTTCAAAGTGACTGTATTTGGAAATCTCGATGAACAAGCTGCACTTATGTCAGGGATAACCGAAGAACCACAAAACGGGAAAAAGTTATTAAAAATATTTGCATGCACTGTGACATCATTGAAAGCATTTGGACACACGGGATGACGTATCTGCAATGTTTAACTGTATTTTCATAATTGGCTGTGGGCGTGATACTACCCGGTTGCAACCACAACTAACAGTTGTTATCCGGATTAGAACTAAGAAGTGGTTAGATACAAAAAAACGTTTCGCATAACTAAATTTAATTTTGGTAAGGAGGCAATTCTGTAAGATACAGAATCACGTTGCGACTTTGGCAAGAGAAAATCGCGTGCAATTCCCATGGAACTAGCTTCTCTACAAAATACTAAATCAGCGATCAAGAATAAAACCAGAATTATTCTGTGTACAAACCCTTGACTCACTCCGCTCAAGATACCGCCGATGCCTCAGCAACGTCTTCCTCACTTGTCTTCAATGTAAGAGTTGTATCTCATATCAAATTTTACCAAGTTTAACAAGTTTGGAATTATTAAGTGAAATGACTGTTAATGGTGGGCTCGATGGGATCTTAGTCAACTAAACTGAAAGAATTCCCTTGGCGAAGACAAAATTACACACGTACTTCACAGGTTTCGCGTTGGAAAAGAAGCATGTCTGTTAATTAATGTATGGCATAACAACGGGATATGTTCACCTTATTTTGTTGGTCACATATAAGTGTGTTACCATTTAACCCTGTAAACTGTTCCGGCTTGAAAATCTCTGCATCAAACGTATCATCTTGGCACGCAAGTTCTCCTATGGGTATCCTTCAAACTTAAACTTGAATATCATTGCCGGAATGTGAGGAATAATGCCTCTTCTAACATGTGACCTGTAAAATGGATTTTCAGGATTTTCACACCGAAACCTTACCCTGGTTAATTATTACGTGTTTACTTCCTGTTATGGAATATGCCACCAAAACCAGGGCATCATGTCTGTGAAAGTATATCGAACTTCTTGACAGAATTTATCATTGTGAGACAAAGTTGGTCCACCGTTACAGAAAATTCCGTATCAAACATCGAATGTTAACCTAAATCTACACGATATTTTCAACGACCTATGCGGAGTGACCTCCTGTTGGTATTCAAAATCTTGCATAATGAAAACCCTCCCCTTTAACACTTGCTAAAGCCTGATAGCCTCACTCGAAAGCAAAAACACTCAAATTTTTAAGGATTCCGCATTCGTGGTTGAATATTCGTCGTAATAGTTTCTCGAGAGAGTTTGTTTTACATTAAACATTTTGCTTTTAGAAAAAACACGTTTCAAATCTGTCGAGGTTTTCCCATCTAAACGTGATAAACATATGAAGAACCATGCGGTATGTGATTGTCCCAGTTGATTTTGGGATGATTTTCTATGATCACTCAAAGTATATCGTTATCCTATGGTTAATGTTGAGCTTCTTGTTATTGTTAACCTCCTTTGGTTGATGTCTACCGTGGATGTACATTACAAACGCATGAATTTCATGTTCTACTGCTTTTGGAATGACTAAACTGTGAAGTCTCAGAACCGATGGAGGTACACAGTTTTCGTCAGCAGTTTGCTGATTTCGCAGAAAATGGCGTTTTGAACATAAAATGTCCAGCCATTACCATTACCAATCTAATGATAAAGCAGAAACGCCAGTAAAAGAACCGAATTAAATAATGAAACAAAGCCAGGATGCTAAATTTGATCCGTATTAAGCGCTCCTGTAACAGAGTAGTACGCCATCCACCGGTATAGAATCAAGCCCAGCACAAATACTCACGGGTTGACGCAGAAGGACGAGGATATCATTTGGAGGATCTGGAATACGCTGATCATGTCTGCTTGATATCACCTGACCCACAACGTTTTCAGAGAAAGGCCGATAGACTAGCACACTTTGCTTCATATGCAGGACTACGCGTGAATACCGAAAAAAACAGAAGTCCTCCGTGTGCTAACTGATAAGCACCCATCAATCACCATCAATGTTAAAGCAGTCAAAGACATCACGCAGCATTGTTTCAATAAGTGGTGGCACGGACGAAGACATAGTCGCTAAGATCGACAAAGCAAGATAAGCATTCATAGCTTTGAAACCCATTTGGGGCTCGAAGGTTCTATAAAAACGCACGAAACTACATATATTCAGAAGAAACGTCAAATCCGTGCTACTCTATGGATGACAAACATGGCGAGTGAGAGCAAATTCTTCTGGCCGCTTACAATCATTCCACAATAATTGCCTTCGTCGAATTATTGGGGTGAAATGGCCAGAAAGATATAGAATCAAGATCTGTGGCAGATTCCTGTTGAGAAGCCGGTCGCCCAGTAGATCAGTAAAAGAAAGTGGAGATGGGTTAGGCACACATTGCGGAAACCTTATGATGACATCTTCTCAATCGGAAAGAGACCGTATTATATTACGGTCAGAAACTGCTGATATAGAACGCCACACCGGATGAAATAATGCGCTTAGAATGTGTTATAATTTTCATTTTGACGATCAATCTCAAGGCGTACGTTATGCGACTGTCCGTATTAACTCGCTAAATTCAAAAAACTTTTACTCCATATACCGCGTTGCACTGTGATTTTCTGTTTGGCTACAATGATGTTTTTGAGATATGATTTTAAACATAATCTTTACGGATGAGTAATCACTTCTTCGACGGCCTCACAAGTGCATAACATCGGTCATCAAAACAACACGTTCTCTGCACATGTGGCCGAATAAGCACTGTGTGTTGCAAGATCGTACGCGTGGTGCACCCTCTGATCTATCGATTCATGAAACTAAAGTTTCTGAATTAGCGTAGCTCATTTCTCAAATCGATTAAATCAAAATATGACTTGATATGAGCGTTTTGCTCATATTGAGTTTTGTCAATTTCGCACAATACATTCATATGAGTGGTTAGTTCTGATTGTATGCTACGAGTTCGATTTATTCTGATGGAAATGCTCCATTCATCGACAAACTTAGATCCCTTTAGTTAGCTTCGCAAATGGAGAATTCTGTGATAAAGAACATATTTTAATAAAGACAATTAACAATAAAGATAAAACGACAGGAGTATGCTACGTCTTTCATGTATGCAGAATTGCAACCAAAATATGTACCAAGACGACTGCGAGCTCACAGAATGAAACTTATATGGGGATTTTGAATTTAGAGGAGCGCATACAGAGAATTAAAGGTTTGTTGAATGATTTATTATTAAGCAAACTGAAGCCTAAACTTCAATGTGGAGATCGTGTTTTGTCTCCGTTTCTATGGAGGCAAGTAGGCGATAAACGCGATGATTAACATACAGACATTCAACCTAGCACAGCTGAGCCGCTCCCATGATCCGCGTGCCTTGGGAAGGTCTGAAACACATTCAACACAATCCGATACTAAAAAGCGCGCCGTTAAACAACACTGATCGCAAAACAGATAAGGCTTCGAAGAAACGAAATAACATCTCCATTAATCGTGATGCACATTCATTGAGCGTCATTTGTACTGACGTTCCGGAGCCAGAATGCACTCTTTTCAAAGGCCGTCAAAGGCATGAAGAAGAAAATGGAAGGAACTGTGTGAACTAATGAAACTTGGAACTGTAGTGCCGTTAGCATTGACTCGTTTAACTAGACAGCGTGATTCACCTCATCAGGATAAACCCAGACTGTTGAGAGTTAACTTAAAAAATGAGCATCGCCTCGAAGACGCTAAACACTAATTTCTTACCTACTTGGATCTAACAATTCACTGAATATTCGTATTCATGCTGATATTCCATGGTACGAAAAGAGGAACAATACATACGACAATAGAAATATATCTAGTCGCAATCTCATCATCCTCGGTGTTCCAGGAATGGCAGGTAATCCTCAAGATTACGAGTGAGCTGAGGATGACTACAGACAATCGAGTTTTCTGGCTGATAACATTTTATTCGAAATGGCCGTTTCCGTGAATACTTTCAGACTGCCTTTCTTAGCAAACTACGAAGGTAATGTGCCACGTCCACTAAAAATAAACATCACAATGAGCACCATGTTTGATACTGTACGTTCCAACTGGAAGTGATGGAACACAAAATCCCACAAATGTAATCCTTAGCGATCACATAAACACTCATATAAATGCAGACAAACTCTGCACTAAATACTCTCTGGATTGATGGAGCCCTATGAACTGAACCAAGAAATGGATTTTTACCTGAGACACACAATGAGCAATCGAACGCAATGCCACCCCAAGCTACTCCCTAGTGTAGACTGGAGCTAGATAAAGAAATCGTTTTTGGTTAACTAGAGGATTCGAGTTGCACCACTCAACTTAAAACGACCGATATGCTACTTAACTTGTCCAAAAACAGAAAAGTGCCGACTCTTCCGGAGTCGGCGTGACAATGACGGTTCTCAGATTATGTCATCACATGACACCATCCATCTTTGCTTACCAAAACTGTTCTTGGATACCTCTTTACCAAAGCCTATTGCTTGATTAACATATTTGCCGAACTTGTCCCTCGGTTTGAAACTGAACGACCTCAGCTGATTACCCTTACCGAAACTTGGCTGAACCAAGAAATCCGCGATTGTGAGTTAAA